>WBMY01017202.1:58640-77125 GCA_013397315.1 Donacobius atricapilla
GCTACTGCGCCGTGTGCCGGGAGGAGCTGCGGCAGGTGAGGCCGGGCCCGGCGCTGAGGGGGCCTCGGGCCCGGCGCTGAGGGGGCCTCGCTCGGGCACGGGCCGGACGGGGAATGTGCGGGGTGGGACCGGCACGGCCCCGGGTGTTCCGGCCTCTGCCCCGCTCCCCGGGGGTGCCGCCGCCGCCTGGGCGAGTGGGGGAAGCAAAATGTGAAGAAAATGGGAGTTTAGAGTGAATGTTTGTGGTGTGAAGTCAGCAGGGCTGGCTCTGGCAGCGAAGAATGGAGCCTTTGCTCCCTGCTCCTGGAGGTATCGGCGCTTTGGAGGGATCACGGAATGGTAAAATCCTGGAATGCTTTGGGATGGAAGGGACCTCACAGCCCGTCCCTGCCATGTACAGGGACGGCTCCCACTGTCCCAGGCTGCTCCAGCCTGGCCTCGGACACTGCCGGGGATCCAGGAGCCGCCACAGCTTCTCTGGGAACCCACATCTAGGTTTATAATGTAGCTCTCGCTGTAAGAACTCAAATTCTTTACTGTATTTATGGCTCAGCCTTTCTAGGCTGGGGCTGGTAACTCCAGCTATTACCTAAATGTTGCTGCTACCGCAGTAATTCCCAGGTTGGGAACGTGTGCTGGAGCAGGCAATGGTAGGAGCTGCAGTGCTCAGAGCCCAGCGGGGACCAGGGAAATGCCCTGAGAGGGGTGTGTGCTGCAGATAATTCAGCAAGTGCCTTGTGTTTAGCTGCTCGCTTTCCTGGGGGTTAAGGAAAGAAGAAACAGTGGTTTCCCTGCCACCCTCAGCCATTGAGTCACTTGTCACTTGGAAAATCCAGGTTCCCGTGTGATCCTCCAGGAGACGGGAGGAGCCGAGGGCAGGGGTTGCCTGTGGCAGGGGTTGTGTTGGCTGAGGATATTTACTCTGGGAACAGCTGTGGGACCAAAACAGACCAGAAACGTTTCCTAGTCTCGTTCAAACTCCAAAGGCCAGGCCGGGCCAGTGCGCGCTTCCCTGGCGGGTTGATAAGATGTCCCTGGGCGCTGCTGACAGCAGGGGACAGCACCTGGGGGAGGTGACAGCCGAGGCCGTGAGCGTGGGGAGCTCCCCGGGCTTGTGCCCAGGAGCCAGCCTGGAATCCCGCTGCTGTTCCCACAGGTGGTGTTCGGGAGGAAGCTCCCGTCCTTCTCCTCCATAGCCCTGCACCAGCTGCAGCATGAGAAGAAGTACGACATTTATTTCATGGATGCAGAGGTTTATGCGCTGTACAGGTGAGCCCTGGCTCCTCCCTGGAATGTCCCCCGTGCACGTGGTGGTGCACGGGACGTGGCAGGAAGCGCTGCTGCCGTGGGAGGGCGGGGTGCTGTGGTTTCCTGGGATTTGAGGAGCTGGGGACGTGAGTCACCTTCCATGCAGGTGTTTTTGGCGAGGTGACAGCCTGGAGCAGGGCACTGAACGCTCAGCAGCTCCTGGGGGCCGCAGTGTTGCATTCACCAACACAACACACAACCTTTGCTCTCTCAATAAAAGTCGTTTTTTGGCATCTTTAACAGCAGCAAAGTTGCTGAAAACCTTCCCATTCCTCGCATGGCTGCTTGCCATGGAAATTGATAATGATTTAATTACTGTTATAATTGTAATTACTGCTGTGCTGAATAAGGACTAACCAAACCCAGGTGTGCCGGGTATTGCATGAAGAGTAATATTGTCTTCACACAAAGATCTTAATTCTGAATGGGAGAAAAAAAAGGTGGAGTAAAAAAAACAGTGCAGAATAAAACACGGCATTAGCATTGTGTGCTACAAATATTTGTCATAACAATCGTAGCTGGGAGAGTTTGAGCTCATGGAAAGAGGAGTGGAAAAGATGAAGCCATGCTGGCAGTGCAGCCTTTCCCTTGGAGAATTGGGCGTTATATTCACCCTGATTTGGGCTGAGAGTGCAACTTTGGTACAGTTTTACATGGCTTGCTATTGATGGGAATGAGGGAATGGGAGTCTCCCAGTGAGACCAGTGCTCAGCTCTTCTCGGGAACCATTGTGTGGTGGGGTTTTGGGGTGGGGCTGTTCCCTCCTTTCCTAATACAATTCCTTCTCTCTCCCCACCGTACTCCTCGGTTTCTGGCAGTGGGAAGTGTAATGGAGTTGGATGTGACTGTGGCAGGAATCAGCTGAATCCCCAGCAGGGGAAGGGTTTGTTTCAGGTTTGCAGTGGCAGTGTGGTTCCTGCCCTGTGGCTGCTCAGCTCTTCCCCAGCAGCTGGAACCTCTGCTTCCATCCCATCCCTGCCATCCAGCAGAATCCTTGGAATAAGCAGGTCACAACCCTCACTGCAGGTTGTAGGGGCGGCCAGGACGGAACATTGGTGTTTTGCTGAAGGTGTTGGGGTGCTGAGAGGGAATTGGATCATTTTTGGGAATCTCTCTCATCCCTCAGGAAGCTGCTGCAGCACGAATGCCCCTTGTGCCCTGATGCAAAGCCCTTCAACACCTTTGCAGATCTGGAGCAGCACATGAGGAAGCAGCACGAGCTCTTCTGCTGCAAACTCTGTGTTAAACACTTGAAGGTGAGCTGAGCCTCTGCTTGGATGTGTGGGAAGGAGGGAACTTTCCCTCCATGACCTCCAGGAGTTCCTGGGAAGATGGGAAGGCAGAACAGCGAGGATTTATTAAGTTCCCTCTCCCTGCAGTGAGGCCAGTTGCTTTATTTTAAGCCTTTTTCCTTCCATAAGCTGATTAATGAGGAGGTTCTCCAGATTTTAAATTAAACTACAGGGTGGTGGTGCCACAGTTGGTTTGTGCCAGGTGAAAACTGGAGCTTGCTGCCAAAAGGGATGGGATCCAGGAGTGGGCAGGTTGACCTAAAGGAACCCTGATAAGGTTGGGAACTGAGCTGAGCCTTTCCCGTGGCCTTGGAATGCCTGGAGCTGATGGAAAGGAAGTGGGAAAGGAGGGCAGGACCTCCTTGGGTTTCTGGTGTCCTTTGAGCTCTGGTGAGGTGCTTCATGCTCAGTGTACATAGCCAGCACTGAGGGAACTCGTTTGCCATTTTCTCTCACAAACAATACTAAAAACAGTTGCTTTTTAATTTCAGAATATTGTAGAGATTTTTATTTCAAAGAAAAAGGTCCCATGTTACTTGTACCCACTGAAGAGAAACTCTTAAACTTGTGGAAGCTTCAGTCCATCAGCCTTGGCAAACCCAAACAAAGCTTTTCCCAGAGCAATTTCCCAGTCCCTGTCTAGGCCAGAAATAAAGGATATTCTGTTCTCAAGGCTGGGTTGATCTTCTTGGCATCTCCAGAACCCTTCCTACCAAAACAGCTCACGTGGTGATGGAGCAGAGGCTTGGCTTGTGGTAGACAATTTGTTCACTGAAGTGGATCCCCTGTGTGCAGCTATTTGGGGTGGCTGCTGTGAGGGGAAAGTAAAACAGCTCACCTGGGATTTTTAAATTTGAGGATGCAAAATACCGTTTGTTGATAAATAATGGTTAAGATTTTTCCACCCCAGAGATTATAATTTAAACTCACTACGGCATAAAGAGATTCCAAAGGTAAACAAGTGAATTAAATCAATTTCCAGTGTTCAGAGAAATGCAAGTTAGATTTGAGTCCGTCACTTGAATTTTATTTCCTGTCCACCAAAAATTTTAGGTGTTAGTGGTCAAACTGTATCTCTTTGAAGCAAATTTTCCACCCCTGCAGGTGGAGAAGTCGGACACAGCCTGGCTTGTTCCGTTTAGTTCTGTGCCCATAGGAAACGACCCAAATCTGTAAATACAAATGTATTAACGCCACACCTGCTCTCCAGATCTTCACCTACGAGAGGAAATGGTATTCCAGGAAGGACCTGGCCCGGCACCGCATCCACGGGGACCCCGATGACACCTCCCACCGGGGCCACCCCCTCTGCAAGTTCTGCGACGAGCGGTACCTGGACAACGACGAGCTGCTGAAGCACCTGCGCAGGGATCACTACTTCTGCCACTTCTGTGACTCTGAGGGGGCTCAGGAGTACTACAGGCAAGCAGATTGTGCAGATAAATCCTTCCTCTGGCTTACATTTTGTAGTAAAGTTCCTTGGGTCTGCTTCGAATTTAGGGGATGGTAGTGTTTGAAAACAGAGTGGAGGAACGGCAGCAGGTTGGCTGCAAGTCCTTAAATAATTAGCCAAAATACTCACTCTGAGTCTAGTTCATGCTTTAAAACTTTCTTTGTTGAAAGTTAATTTTGCAGCCTGGCAGCAGCTGTCTGGTGTGTTACCTCTAATGGGGGACGGGACAAGAGGAAGGGTTCTTAAGTTGCACCAGGGGAGATTTAGATTGGATATAGGTAAAATTCCTTCATGGAAAGGACTGTCAGGTATTGGAAGAGGTTAGCCAGGGAAATAGTGGAGTCACCGTCCCTGGAAATGTTTAAAACCCTGTGCATGTGGCACTTGGGGAATTAGTGGTGAACATGGTGGTGGTGCTGGTTGATGGCCTTAAAAGGTCATTTCCAACCTTAATTCTGTGATTCCTTGGTCCCACTGCTCCAAAGCTTGGGTGCAAAGGGAATAGAGGTAACTTCTTTGTCGTATGCGCAGCTGGATGTGCTGAGCAGCTGTGGGTTTGGTTTAACAGCTGAGTCATGTGTTGGCCAGAAAGAAACAGTGTCAGCTGGAAAATGTCCCTGGGATAAGGACAAAGGAACCTCCAGGGTTTGTCCTCACCTCCCCTTGATGCCTTGAGAGGCTACCTAGAACAGAGGCTGGGCAGAGTTAAAGGAATAAAGTGGGTATTTATTAAAAGGCCTTCAAAGGATACACCTTGGGCAGTACAGGAGCCTGGCCAGGGCTACACCCAAGATGGACGATGGGTCATGAGTTTTCACGCTTTTGTAAGTTTGGGTGCATTTACATATTGGGGTTAATTGTCCAGTTACAGCTTCCGGTGATGCCTTAGGTTTTAGTTTTCATATTTTCAGGTTCTGTGCTGCCCAGGGGTGCAGCTCTGAGCTCACACTCAGTGTCACTCAGCTCTGCACAGATCAGGTAGACAAAACAAACCCGTTCCTGCTAGAGACCAAGGACAACCTTCAGGCCCAAAAGCACAAACAAGGGTAGCCTAAAGGGGGGAACAAGAAGGATGGGACCTCACAACCTGAGGCTGTAATTGGACAATTAAACCCCAATATGCAAATGGACCAAAACTTACAAAAATGTAACCTCTCGTGACCAGTTAACCATTTTTTGTGACCATTCTTAGTCCACCCTGGGTGCAGCCTTGGTCAGGCTCCTGTCTTGCCCAAGGTGGATCCTGCAGACCTTTCAATAAATATTTACTTTATTCTCTAATTCTGTCTAGTCTCTGTTTCAGGTCAGCCTTCCAAGGCACCACAGGTTATGAAGTCCCATCCTCTGAGATTGCTTGCTTCAATTTGCTGCTGTTTGTACTTTTTGGGCCTGGAGCTGCAGTGGTGTCCTTGGTTCTGGGACTGGAAAAGGATTGTTTTGTCTGACTAAACTGTGAGGAGAACTTGCTAACACTCTATATGCAGTTCAGAGTTATATACCAATATGTCACGGCAGGACACGAAATAGATTGACTCCATGGAGCTGTCAGCAGAGAAAGAAGCTTTATTTACAATCCCAACAGTTTCTTTTAGAACACGCTGTGTAAAAAGGTCTGTTATTGCTCCATGGCACTGACACTGCTCTCCATTGGTTCAGGAATAGGAAACAACCCCTGGGACAGTTGTTCTGGCAGAGGGAACACTGTTTGCTGAGCCTGTGCTGAGACACGCAGAGAGATGTTTTGGAAAGAGAAAACTGCTGGCAGCTTTCCCCTGTGAAAGGAGCTACCAATAGTTAGCAAGTTAACATTCTCCTGAGCTCAAAAATACCGAGCTCACACCAATACAGTGCAGAACCTGGAAAATGTGAAAGCCAAAACCTACGGCAGCGGAGTGGCTGTGTCACGGAGCGGCGCGGGGTCAGCCGTGTGTCTTTTTCCCTCCCCAGCGACTACGAGTACCTGCGGGAGCACTTCAGGGAGAAGCACTTCCTGTGCGAGGAGGGCCGCTGCAGCTCGGAGCAGTTCACGCACGCCTTCCGCACCGAGATCGACTACAAGGCGCACAAGAGCGCCTGCCACAGCAAGAGCCGCGCCGAGGCGCGCCAGAACCGCCACATCGACCTGCAGTTCACCTACGCCCCGCGGCACCCGCGCAGGAACGAGGGTCAGCACCTGCCCGGGGGCACCTGCGTGCTGGGGGGGCACGGCCGGGGCTGCTCCGTGCCCCTGAGCGCCCCACGGCTGGGCAGGGCTTGATGCAGCCCCGGTCCGGTGCAAGGTGTCCTCGCTCGGGAGCGTGGTGTGCTTTAAGGTCCCTCCCACCCAACCGTTCGATGGCTCTCGCTCTCTTAAGAGTTTGAGAGCACCTGGTGGATGTTTCCATAGCCAGGAAGGAATTCTTCACAAAGGAGGTAGACAGGGAGCGGCACCAAGAGCTTGTAGAGGCTGAGAAGGCCTCCCCAACCTGAGGTTGCAGAGGTTGAGAAGGCCTCCCCAACCTGAGGCTGCAGAGGTTGAGAAGGCCTCCCCAACCTGAGGTTGCAGAGGTTGAGAAGGCCTCCCCAACCTGAGGTTGCAGAGGTTGAGAAGGCCTCTCCAGCCTGAGAGGTTGCAGAGGTTGAAGATAACCAGAACTTGCCCAGACAAAGCCCTCTGATACAGTTTTAGAGCTGGCCTTGCTTTGAGTGAAGGGCTGAAGCAGGTGATATCCAGACATCCCTTCCTACCCAAATTGTTGTTGGATTTTTCCCCTTTGTGTGAGTTTAACAAGGACAGGTAATTTTAGGAGAACTGCTGACTTGGTCATCAGAAAGAAATGAAGATAATTTATTTGCACCAGTACATTTTTTGCATTTTTCAGGCACGGTGTGATGCCTACATTAGAGAAATAACTGAGTGATCATCCCTCCCCCCTGTTTTAGGTGTTGTAGGTGCAGAGGACTACGAGGAGGTTGACAGGTTCAACAGGCAAGGGAGGGCGGGCAGGTTGAGCAGCCGAGGGAACCAGCAGAACAGGAGAGGCAGCTGGAGGTACAAAAGGTGAGTAGAACAACCTTGTGTGGAGTCTTATTCCCATTTAGTGTTGGCTTTTACTTGCCAATTCACAATGTTTTGCTGGATTACGAACAAGGAAGTGGTACAAAATTTGGAGGCCTCCGTGGTGAATCCTGGGAGCTTCCAGTCCAAGCCTGTGTCTTGGCTTCTGCTTGGTCCTCACGGAATTGCTTTGTGTGAGGTTTCAGCTCAGGAAGCAAACAATGTAACCCTCAGCTTGTGGGTTAAATAAACTCAGAACCCTAAATTAATTCCAGCAGCTGTTTTGATGCAAACTTCTCTCAGTAGGATTTTCTGAAGTAAGTGACAAGTCTGTGCAGGTTTAATGGAGTTTTTGGTCTAGGCAGTCATGAAATTCCTGTTCTAAGGACCATGCTTTTCATTGAACTAACAGATCTCTGTGTGGCCAGACTGAGTGCTTTGGAAAAGGAAGAGGGTTAAGTATTGAAATGGAACTTTGCATTTCTATGTCTTTTCATCCACACCAGACCTGAGTGCTTTTTACACCCTGCACATCTTATTTTCTTCTTTTTCTCTCTGGACGGGCAGCTGGTTCATTACTGGTGATTCCACTGGGGAAAAAAATCCATCCCAAAGCACTCCTCTGTTGGTGTTGCATGTGGATCATGCATGTGTTGAGAGTTCATGCCCAGCCATGTCTCAAAGGGCTCCTGTGGCCTCCAAGAACGATTCCATACGTTTGGAAATGCAGGAGAGACAGATGCCCCCTTCATCTGTGGTACTGTCTCTCCCAGTTCACCCCAGTTTCTTCTGGCCTGGATTGTTATTTCCACACATGGAACTTGGAAATCCAGGGGGGAGATGTTGCCTGGCTGGGGTGGATTGGAGTGGTGGGGCTGGCTTGGGCTTCTCAGCAGGTGGCAGCACGAGCTCAGGGATGTCCCCGGAGCTGGCGCCGAGACCGCAGCGAGGCAGCTGCTCCCTGATCCTGCCTCTCTGACCCGGGGAATCTGGCCTGTCCTGCAGGGAGGAGGAAGACAGGGATGTTGCAGCAGCAGTCAGGGCATCTGTGGCAGCCAAACGGCAGGAAGAGAAGAAGAGGGTGGAGGACAAAGAGGAAGGCAGCAGCAGCAGGGGGAGAAAGGAGGATTTGAGGGATCCCGACGTGCTCGGCTCCAAACGTGTGCCAAAGTCTTCAAATGATGTCACAGGTGAGCGTTGGACAGATCCTGCAGGGTATCTCAGTGTCTGGAAGGTTCCCTCAGAAAGTTCTGCCTTACCCATGTTTTGCTCATTTGAAGTATCATGAATTTCCTGAGTGCCATGACATAATGGGCAGCACAGTTAATTGAGGGAAATAGTGACGCACGGATTTAAATTGTTCTTCTGGAATGTCAGTTAATGACATCATCAGCTGCTGAAAATAGGCCTCGGTAATGCTGCTGTCATGGCCATTGATGGCCCCTGCTCTGGCATGAATGGGTTTGGGTTGAAAACGATGTCTTTGCTCTTTCTGTCCCTGTTGCAAAAGAAGCAGCTGCTAACGGAGCGCTCAGCCGGGACGACTTCCCAGCAATCGGCTCTGCATCAGGACCTCTCCAAGGGTGAGTCTGTGCAGGGCTGCAGCAGGGACAGAGCACATTTAGAAGCTGATTGATGTGTATCATTTCTGGGGAAGATAATTTTCCAGATCGTTTGATCCCCCCAAGGTTTCCCCTGCGCTGTCCCCTCCTGCCTGGAGCTGTTCCTGTGCTGCTCGCCAACATGAGCAGCATTGGGCGTTGCTTCAGCTCCTGATCTTAAAATCATGGACTAGAATCACAGAATATCCTCAGCTGGAAGGGCCCCACGAGGGTCATCCAGTCCAACTCCTGTTGTGCCCCCCTAAGTGACCGAGGAGGGGTGGGGAGTTGTGGCTTTGTGCTGTCCCTGCTGCCTCGGTAATTCCAGCCCTCTCCCTTCCTCACAGCTCTGCTCAGCCAGCACTGGTTAAGCTTAAAGAAGAAGATTTCCCAAGCTTGTCCTCCTCTGCAGCTCCCATCTCATCAGGGATGTCTCTGACGTACACGGCGACTGCCAGGAGAGCGGCCTTCCAGGAGGAGGATTTCCCAGCCCTGGTGTCCAAAGTGAAGCCCGCCAATAAGACAGTAACCCACATCACGTCTGCGTGGAACAACGGTTCCAGTAAAAACGTGGTCAAAGCCATGAGCAGCCCCTGCATCAACCAGCCAGCCAAAAAACCATCCTTGAACACCTCCAAAGGAAGCAAGAAGAGCAATAAACTCTGCGAGTCTGACGACGAGGACGGCGGCGGTGGCCTGACCACCCAGGAGATCCGCAACACCCCGACCATGTTCGACGTCTCGTCCTTGCTGGCAGCTTCTACCTCACAAACTTTTACGAAAGTGGGCAAGAAGAAGAAGCTGGGCGTGGAGAAGCAGAGCCCGTCGTCGCCGCGCCCGCCCCAGGAGACACCGTTCCCCAGGCCAGGCACAGAGAAGGCCCCGGAGGCAGAGCAGCCCTGCAAGGCGTTCCCTGCTGCTCACGGCCCCGACAGGGCCGGCGCTGTCCTCAACGGGCACGTGGAGAAACCACCAGCTGGCTGCGCTGCACCCAAAGAGCCCCCCGGCCTTAAAAAGCCCCCCGTGACTAACAAATGCCCTTTACCTCAGGAAGACTTCCCAGCTCTCGGGAGCTCAGGGTCAGCCAGGATGCCCCCGCCACCAGGTGAGCAGGGAACGAATCGCAGCCTCGTGGAGCGGTTTGGGAGGGGTCCCAAAGATGGCCTCATTCCACTCCCTGCTGCGAGCAGGAGCGCTTTCCTCTAGTCCAGGTTGCTGCAGCCTGGCCCTGGGCACTGCCAGGGATGGGGAAGCACTGCTGAGCATGGCCAGCTCTGCTGGGGCAGAGCGCAGAGAACACATGGCTGTGTTGTGTCAGCTCCCTCTGGCTCTGGTGTGAGGTTGTGCCACCAGGTGCCAGGCTGGGCTCTGGAGGTAGAGGCAGCCCGGGTGTCACGGGGGGGCTGGAATGTCCCTCTAGGAGTCACCTCTGCCCCACAGCTGGAGGCGTTTGCTCGCTGGGGGTGGCTCGTGGATGAAGAGCTGGTTTTTCCCTGTCCCCAGGGCTGACACATGCGTGTGTTGTGTGCTCCAAGATGTGCCTTGGCAGCCGCTGCAGGCGAAGGGAATCCGGCTGTGTCCTGTCCCTGCTGGCACTTGTCACTTCGCTTCTTGGCCACTTCCTCCTGTGCTGGGATTGCTTTCCTGCCGTGCTTTTAGCCACGGCCTTGTCCAAGCAGGGAGACGGCCACAAGCATGACTTAGAGTGGTTTTCACGGCGGTGGGATGGCATCGGCAGGCGCCGGCGCCGCTGTTTGTGCAGCCCCTGCCGGGAGAGGCCAGGCTGGGCCCGCTGCCTCCTCCCACGATTTGTGTTCACTTTAATAACGCAAAAGTGTTTTTCATTGTGACTTGGAGTGGGCTTTCAAAATTATTTTCCATTGAGAAAGTAAATGAATAATTGAAGCACTTTCTCTGTAGAGGAACATCAGCCACTCTCAAGTGCTTCTTGAAGATTTTTTTTTAGTTTTTTTCCGATGTAGTGATGTCTGCAGTGCAAACTCTTCTTGGTGTGTCAGGCATTGTTTGGGTTTTATCCAGGGGTCTGTGAGTGCTCTAATTCCTGCCCCTTCTGTGCTTCCTCAGGCTTTAACTCCGTGGTGCTGTTGAAGAACCCTCCTCCGCCTCCGGGCCTGTCGGTGCCTGTCAGCAAACCCCCGCCGGGCTTCGCTGTCATCCCATCCTCCACCATCTCTGAACCCGTCAGCACAGCTCTGAAAGAGTGAGCCAGGGGCCTGCCAGGGCCTGGGGGACACCTCACCCTCCCTCCTGTCACAGGGGGCTCCAAGCAGGCCAGGGGGGATTCCCCTCGGGAAGCCCCGGGGTGCTGTGGGTTGGGTTCAGGAGAATTGCATAACACAGCCCTGTGTAGTTACAAGTCTGAGGAACTGCAGACCTGTGCAATGTTTTGGCTGCTCAGACCTCGGTCTGTTCTAGATTCATTTGGGAATCTGCAGCTCCAGCATATTCCTGGGCTTCCCATCGATTCTGTGGGAGTCCCAGCAGCAAGATGCAGAGGCTTGTTCTCCTTGGTGACCTTCACTGCTCTGTTCTTTCCAGTAGCTGCTCTCTGGTTCTTTCTGGGACAGAAAGAGGAGTTTTTGGGAAAAGGGGAGGGAAAACTTTGTGTCAGTTTAATACAGAATTTCCATTATCTGGGGGTTTATTCAGGGTGAGGTCTTTGTTCAGGTCTTCTGAGTGCACCCAGCTCACAGAGCAGCTTGTCAGGACCAAGTTAAACTTGGATTTTAAACATTCTGTTTGTGTAAAGCTGGAATCTGATATGGAAATCCCATATTTTATTATCCTGACAAGACAGCTGTGTGCTGCTTTTGTGTAGCTGGGTAGAGGAAGGATGTGCAGCTGTAAACCAGAACAGCCTTGTGATTTATGTCCCTGGGCATCTTCGTGTGACACAAACCAGTGTCAGGGTCACTTCTGGTCTCTTCTAACACAGGCCAAAATCCTGTCACGGCTCCTACTTGATACCTGAGAACTTCCAGCAGAGGAACATCCAGCTCATACAATCCATTAAAGAATTCCTTCAGAGCGACGAGTCAAAGTTTAATAAATTTAAAACTCACTCTGGGCAGTTCAGGCAGGTGAGTGGGTTCCAAAAGCCTCCCTTTCTGGGAGGCCTGAATTCCAGTGGGATTTTTAATAGCTATATACTTATTTTCCTCTGATTATTGCCCCTCCCTGTCCCCTGCAGGGGCTGATCTCTGCAGCTCAGTATTACAAAAGCTGCCGGGAACTGCTGGGGGAAAACTTCAAGAAGATTTTCAAGGAGTTGCTGGTGTTGCTGCCAGACACGGCCAAGCAGCAGGAACTGCTCTCCGCTCACAACGACTTCCGGATCAAGGAGAAACAAAGCTCCAACAAATCCAAAAAGAACAAAAAGAACGTTTGGCAGACGGACTCCCCCGCCGACCTCGACTGCTACATCTGCCCCACGTGCAGGCAGGTGCTGACCCAGCAGGACGTGGTCACCCACAAAGCTTTGCACATCGAGGACGAGGAGTTCCCCTCGCTGCAGGCAATCAGCAGGATCATCAGTTAGCTCCCCCCAGGGCCGCCACCCGCGCTCTGGCCGTGGATGTGCACTTTGGAATGAGGTTTGGCAGTAGCTGGGGGCTGCTGCCCTTGAGGCAGAGAGGAGCAGGTGGCTTGGGAAGCCCTCCTGGGCAAAGGGATCACGGGAATGTGCCAGAGCTCGTCCCCGATAAATTTAAAACTCATTCTGGGCAGTTCAGGCAGGTGAGTGGGTTCCCAAAGCCTCTCTGTCTGAGCTCCCAGATGTGGGCTAGGGTTAGGCTGAGCTGCGGGGGGAGCAGGCAGGGCTCCTTCCTCCTGGAACATGGCAAGAGCTGGGAATCCTTTCTGATCTGCAGAATGACAGGGGACACAGTAGGGGAATAAGCTTCTGGTTTGGGGGTTTCTTTCTGGTTTCGGGGTGGGGGAAGTTTATGGATCACTGAAACGAATGGAAGTGGCTTCCCTTATAACATTCAGATTTTTTTTTGTGCTGTTTCAGTGAAGATCACACTAGTCAGGGGTAAAAGGGGCAAGAGAGTGCTGCTCACTGGGGTGTGTGACCAGGAGGGCCGCAAACACTGGGCTGCAGAGTTTTCCTTTCTGCAAACAGAGTCAATTCTGCTGCTTGAAGAATTGGGCTGATCTGTGCAAGGTTGGAAGTTGCCTCTGACTCCTTCTGTAAAGTTCTTTCAAGAAAACTGATTTTGTAGCCCTGCATGTACAGTAACAGCATTAAGGCTTTACTCTCCGTAAAGCACACGGGAATTTTATTTAATGACTGCCATGTTTCTAATTTCTTGGATGTATTCCTGGTGGGAGCTCCCAACAGCATCCTGGGACATTAAATGCTGCTGATTACTGACCATGTTTTCTGCAGTGCCTTGAAGTGCATTTATCTGTTTACAGTGGTCTGACACCTGCACCTCCCTCGGTAGCACCGGCCTGGCGCAGCTTTGCTCGTGTTCCTTGGCACCCCCAAACGCCACCTCAGAGGAAGAGGGAGGATCTTCCTCCTCTGGAGTGACTCCTCCAGCAGCAGCTCTGAGGTGCCGGAGTGCCAGGAGTGCCCCATGGCTGTAGTTCAGTGTTCTGATTCTCTCCCACCTCCAGGTTTAGTTGTTCCTAACGTGTAGGAATAAAGCTGAAATTTAATTTATGTGGTTTGTAGTGACGAAACACAGCTTTTCTAGCAGCGTCGTTTCTATGAAATCGAGCTCAGAGTATTACCCAAGAGCTGCTCCTGCCTACAGCCACTTTTCCTTGCCTTACCTGTGTTATTTTTGCTTGCTCTCAGGCTGCAACGTGCTTTGAGTTTCTTTCCTTTAATATTTAAGACTGACCTGACCACCTGCCCGTGTTGGATTTGGCCCAGCAGGGGCTGGGGAGGGTGATTTGGCTGCATGGTCGTTCATCCACTGCATGAGTCCCTGGCAGTCCCTGTTCCTGCCTCATGCTGGAGCTGATCCTGGCCCCAGGCAGGGACCCCTGAGGGGGGCTGGACGCTGCCACCATTCCCAGTCTGCAGCTCTCCCCTCCCTTTGGTTTGTAAAGTTCAGGGAGTGGAATGTCTTCCCTGCAGGAACATCTGCTGTCTTCCCTTGGGTTTCAGTTATTTCTCCACCAGCAGCTCTGCGTTTGCTGGGAGGTGCTGCTGGGAGTTCCCTCGAGCTGCTGCATCTCCGGGGCCTGATGTTGCAGTTTCCTTGTTCCTTGTGCTCACCTGATTCAATAAAGTTATTACCAAATCTTTTTTTTTTATTTTTCTATTCATTTTTAGCTCTTTATTGAAAATAAGTTGCAGTTGCTTACACAGACACCGAAAATACAGAATCACAGATTGTTCTCTCAAAAGATATTTTTTATATATATAATATATACAAAATTGTAAACATTTTTAACTTATTTCCATACACAGTCCACTTTATACTACACTGCACAGAGGTTGGTGACAACTGCAACTCCTGGAAGCGTCTGCTCGGACAGAGGTATCTGCAAAGAAACTGAACTTCCCAGCCCTCAGGTGGGAGCTGCTGGAGATTAAAACTCTTAAAGGAGCTGAGGTTTGAATGTGTATTGCAACAAAATCCAGGCAGCTGAAGTGGGAGGTTCAAGTTGAGGCAGTGAGGGCTGGGGCTGAGCCTCACTGAGGGGGGAGAGTGACACACACAGGGCAAAATGCAACTGAGAATGGGACTGGGGGGCCCAGAGCCGCCCGCGTGGGGACAGCACGGCTTGGGAGGGGTCTAGAAAATACAAAGCAGTTTTTTCTGAGAGGAATGCCCACTGCATGGAATAATGGTGGGATTTCCTAAGGAAGGGACCACAGGGGGAGAGGGCAGCGGAGCCAGGAGCCGGCCCTGAGCCTCTGGGGGCTGGCACGGGGAGGGAAGGTGCAAAACAGGCCCGCAAGGGGCTGAGGGGCAGCAGAAAAGAAATGCTGTGGGTGTCACTCGTGGCATGAACTGATGGGAATCTCATCCCAGTGTCCAGGCACCAAGAGCAGTGAGATCCCAAATGATGTGCTGTAAAGGGAGGGGTTTGCTCTCAGGGTCTGCTCCAGCCCCTGACACAGCAGGCAATGCAGGGGGAGAACATTTTTTACTAAACATCGCAGAGCAAAGCTTCTACCTTTGCTAGGAACAGCTTGAAATGTTGGCAAAAATTCCAAATCTTTTAATGTATTTAGATTGCACAATGCATGGTGTGATTACCTCAGTGCTGAGAGACAGCAGTGGGGTGTCAGAGCCTCCTGGAGGAAGAGGATGGGGCAGAATGCAGCTCCAGGAAAGGCAGAATGCTGGAATTCTACTCCTTACACCCAAAGTGAATGCTAACACTGCAGAAGCTTTTGGGCTGAGCACAGCGAGGTCCTGCTGGCCTCTGGGGAGAACAGAGGGTTACAAACAGCTTGTGAGGATGGCAGAGCCCTGATCTGCTCTGGACAATCCTGGCCTGGTTTTGGGACAATTTTGGCACAGCCCTGGCATCCTCTTAGGGTGTGGCCTGGGTGGTTACAAGGGGGCGAGTGCTGCTGTACCGCAGCTGGGAGAAAAAGAGGAGAAGAGATGAAAATGGATGTTACAAATGCCTGAACCCCCAGCACCCCACAGCCACGGCTCGGGTTCTGCAACCACGGCCCCCTCGCGGTGTGTTCGGTGCCACCCCGACCTGCACACCCTGACGGACACCCCGAGGTGCTGCCACAGCCACCCCGGGCGCCGGTGACACCCAGCAGCTCTGGGGACATCGGGGGGGCTCCCAAGGGATTCAGGGCAGGATTCCAGGCCTGGCTGTCACCCCCTCTCTGAGCAGGGTTGGATTCAGCAGGGCCGGGGCTCCGTGAGGCCGGGGAGCTGCACCCACAGGCCCCAAACTGGGGTTGTTGGAGTCAGGCTGAGGCGGGTGAAGGCTCTCAGCACGGCCAGGCAGTTTGGGGCTGTCCCTTCCTGCCTGGTGGCACGGCCTCGGCGTGGCCCCATCGGGCACGGAGCCAGCGCTCTTCCCTGGAGAAACGCTCCGGCTGCGACGCTCCTGCCTGTCGGAGCTGTGCCGGTGCCACCCCGGCAGGGTGCCACCCTGCCCTGCCCGGGACGGGCACCTCGGGCGCAGAGCATCGGGGCTCGCCTCCCTCCAGGTGCCTGCTGAGTGATGAGGCTGCACACGTTATTGCCAGCTCTGGTTTCATCGAGGAGCATCTCCTGCGCTGCCAGGACGCCCCTCAGGCACCCAACCCTTCCTCCTCCTCCCTGCCCAGCAGAGCAGCTGGAAAAGGAAAAGGAAAAGCTAACGCTGACTTTGGGAAGCTGGAGCTTCCTCGGGGAGCACCAGGAGCTGTGCTGGTGGGATCCCCGTGCCCCTGCTGCTGCTGCAGAGGTCAGAGCGCGGTGGGATGTGCGTGTGGGGACAAAGAAAGGCAATGCAGGCCTCGGGGGGACATTCAGAGCGTGTAATATTCAGCACGGGGGGCACGCAGGGCAGGACACGTCCCGCAGGCAGACACAGCTTTAGCTCTTTACAGTTACACGGAAACTCTGGAACAGTTATATTACAGTTAGAAAAAATACACTGTACCCAACGAACATTATCTCACGTACAATCAATTTAAACATTTAAATTGATTATAATTTTGCTAAAATATTAACACAAGTACTGTTTGTGCTGCTAAAGTTTCAGTGTTCCCTCTAAGGAAAAATATTGCTACAGTTCTACCGTACCCTGTGTTAAAATCCTCGGGGTTTTCTCTTTCCCAGCAAAACTGACTCCACAAAACCACGAAGATCCCGGAATTCACCGAGGCTGATACTGCACTGGGCTGGGGTGTCCATGGGCAGGCACCTGTGAGGAGCTGGGCACAGCCAGGACCTGCAGCCGAGGCAGGGAACGCGCTTGGCCACCGGCAGCGACCTCTCTCGGGATGATTGGCTGCTTAATTCGTGCATTTATCTGCTGCCCGTTAATTAGCGCACGGATCTGCGTCTCAGCAGCAGGAATGAGCTGTGGCGATGGCGGCCAGGACCTGGGACAGGGAGGGGGCAGCCGGCGGCTATTGCTCCTCACGGGGTCGGAAGGCAGCGGTGGCTTTGCCGGCACGGACAGGCCAGGCAGGACCCCGGACTGCCCGGAGTCCGCAGGGATGGAGCTGCCACCAGCCAGGCTGGCAATTCAGCTTTCAGCTCCTCTGCTCAGCCCTTCGTGACACAGCCTGGATCAGCTGCCACACAGGCAGGGAGAGCTGACAGGGACCTGCTGGATTTTACACATTCTCTTCTTTGTTCTTTGCGGCTGAACCCCCAACCTGAGCTTCTTTCCCAGCTTTTCGCTGGCTCTCCCCCCAGACCACTTCCAAACACGGGGCCGTGAGCCCACCCGGGATGGACTCCAATGGCCTGTGGAGCCTTCCCAGCTCCCTGCCCGAATCCCTCATTTCTGGAGGCTGCAGGGTGGCACACGTGTCCCCAGCCGGGGTTCTGCTGCAGCTGACAGATGGTGCCTGCTCCCAGAATAAAAATACAAGTCCAGAATTGCTCCTAATGGCCTTGGATGTCGAGTCTGAGACCCTCACCTTGGTCCTCACCTCCGCAGGGTGAGGACATAGTGCTGCCAAGCAAAAATTCCTTAGAATTCACACATTTCCCAATCCCCCATGAAAAACAGAACCACGAAGCACTGCATTCCCACTGATCACCGGCTATTCCCAGCTAGCAGGCAGCTCCTGCTGGTTTCCACTTTCAAACAGTAACTTTTTAAATCCTCAACCAGAACCTGCTGAAGTGTAGAAACGATCTGGATACTGATCCCAACCCCGGCCCGCTGTGCCCCCCCCTAAACCAAGTTTTGAAACACCTGTTTGGATATTTGTTTTGTACAGCAAATATATACAAAGAAAAATAACACAGACACCACTGATTTCCCTCTGAATTTGGCACTTCCCATGGAACCTGGACTGGAAGCTCCACAACAGGAGCAGACAGGGCCAGCTCTCCCCACTGCCCACCCACCCTCGATGGATTCTGTGTTAGCTCTGGAAGAACGAGATAATAATTCCTCGGCTGCTGTTTTCTGAGAGGAAAAGCTGTCCTGGGCTTTCCCAGCAGAGCTCAGAGGGGGCATCTCCTCCCCTTCCCCACGTGTAGGTGATGGACCAACCTTCCTTCCTCCCGGCTTAGAGGGAACACTGCCTTTAGAAACCCGGGGACAGGTAAGACAAGAACCAATACCACTGTACAGAATTCACTGCACAACGAGCTAAGAAAGGGACCCGGCACTGACTCGCCACGGCGGGGAAACGGGGCTGGGACACATTCGGGACCGGGCGGGGGTGGCACCGCCCCGGCCCCTCAGTACGCTGGCACTTGGTAACCTTTGGGGTTGGCCTCTAAGGTCTCGGTGAACGGCGGGCTCTGGTAGGTCTCCGTGCTCTCGGCGCCGCTGCCGCCCGGGTAGCCGGGGTACGGGGCGCTGGGCTCGGTGCCGAACTGCTCGGGGGCGAACAGGGACATGTCCGTGCCCAGGCGGTACCGCTGCAGCGCCCGCAGCGCCAGCACCACCTGCGGGCAGCGAGGGACGGCGTCACACGGGGCAGGGCTGCCGGCCCCGGCACCCCGAGTTCCGCGGGGGGGCCCCCGGAACCCCCCCAGCACTCCCCAGGACCCCCAGGACCCCATGTCCCTCAGCGCGACCCCTAGAACCCCCTCAGAACTCCCCAGGACCCCGTGTCCTTCAGCGCGACCCCTAGAACCCCTCCAGAACTCCCCAGGACC
>WBMY01017202.1:94074-131265 GCA_013397315.1 Donacobius atricapilla
GGCACGGGCACTGTCACAGCCGCTGTCACCGAGCCGTGGGCATGGCCACCACAGCACAGCTGTGGGCACTGCGGATAGCCAGTGCCACTGTGCTGTGGCCGTGGTCACTGTGCCATGGCTGGGGACAGCACAGAAGAGCCAGGATACCTTGCCATTGCCAGGGTCACTGTGCTAGTCCAACTGCGGTCACCGTGCTGGTTCTGGGGATAGCGTGCCATGGGCAGGGCTGGGGTGTCCTTGCAGGGCTCACCATCCCATGCCAGTGTCACCGGGCCATGGCAAAGGCTGCCTGGGCTATGGCCCTGTGAGCAGCTGGGCTCTTGGCGGGAGGGCAATGCCACGGTCCGGAGCACAGGGACTCACCACGCTGCTCAGCTCATGTCTACTGTGGACAGTGACCCTAAAATGAACACCCCTTCTGTGGCCAGCCCCCCAGAAAGAGTGGCTGTCACCCTTTGGGGACCCTCAGAGGCCCTGCAGCCAGGAGGGTGCTCACACCTGGCACGAGCCATGGCCAGTGGCCGAGAGCAGAGGGCAAGGTTTGGCAGTTGCTCTTTGCTGTTGCACATTCATAGCTGGTGCAAGAAAAGGGAAGTGAAAATTGATGGGGCTGACCTCTCGCTTTCCTCACTCACGGAAGGAGGCACCCAGAGCCACCATGGGACAGGAGGAGGCCAAGCCCCATCCCTGCTCCCTCCCCATGGACAGCAGGAAGGAGGAAAAAGAAGAACCTTGTAGGGAAACCCTCGATTACTGCGAAGGGAGTTCCCCCCGCCGCTCCAGGACCGTGTCCTGAGCTGGTTTTCACAGCGCCGCGATGCTGAGCCCGGTTCCATAGATACCGATGCCATGACAACCCTGACATCATCCCCGCTCCGGACGGGAGCCGCAGGGAAAGGCGCAGGGAGGAGGAGCACGCCCGCCCCGCTGCCAGGGGGCTGTGGGGCTGGGGGCTTCTCCCGGCCCCAGCACAGCTGCCCTGCCCCACGGCGGCCCCGTTCCCCACGCAGGGACCCTGGCACGGCCGCAGCACGGGGTACCTGTGCGGCAGGTGTGTTACACCCCGCACACGCACACCATGAGGTCACAGAGCAAAGGATTCCCGTGTGCTGGATCCTGTTTCCAGCTCCTTTCGGCCTTCTGCAGCTTTGTCAGTCTGTTCTTTCTGGCAGCTTGGAGTCAGGATTTAACTGTTGAAGCTCATAACGATGCCACGCAGTTTTTCTCAATTACAGGTGAGTCATCATCTCTCCAGGTCTATTTCTGACGCCCCGCAGGAAAAGCGGAATTCAGCCCTTCTTTCCTCAATGTCACCAGCTCAGTAACCAGCACATTTTTCTAGGCAAAACTGAAAAGGCCGTGAAGAGAACGGCGGGTTGGTGCCGCCTGCTTTCTGCTGGCAGGATGGCTCATGGAACTGGCCAGGGATGGTCCCCCAGTGCCAGGAGCATCATTGCCAGCTCATCCCTGAATTGCAGGTCAGGAACAAAGACCAAATTAACTTGAAGGGATTGCCCGAGGTGGGATTTTCAATCAGCTTCAGCAGTTTAGAAGCAGCTGTTTCAGCATCCTCAAAAATCAGTTTCACGCTTTGGGAACAAAACCATCCCAAAGCCACCAGCCCGAAGTTCCACGTGATGGCAAGGGTTGCCCTGCTCCTCGAGGGTGGCCGACACCAGCGTGTTCCAGGGACACTGCGCAGGGGATCATCTGGACCTCTGGGGTCAGCTCTTGGTTTTCCAATGATGTTGGGAAAGCCATTTCTTTCTCCCTCTTTCTAACGTGTCTTGCCCAGCTCATCTGTCCCAGCTAGAACAGGCAAAGCACAGGGGAGCAGGACCCTGCCTGAATCTTCGAGATGTTCCCCCAGAACAAATCATGACCATTTCCAGACAGGTACATGGTTTATACCCTTCAAGGCATGACCTTGGTGCACCAAGCACTGAAATCCCTGCTCCTAAACTTGTCCTTTCTTTGGGGTTCATCCCCCCAAAATCTGCCGGGTGCAGTGTTTATACAATCGTTGCCCACATCATGGGGTGCCAGTTTTCTTCCCCTGCTCCAGCTCAGATAAAGCACAGGAGGTATCTCCAGCCCACATACAAACTGTCTTTCTGTCTTGCTTCCTATTGCTGCAAATCAACAGATACGCAGAGCCAGCCAATAATGGGGAAGAATATTGCACCTTCCACATTTTCCCCATCAAATGGAGAACAGCAGCGTTTGGAAATGACACTTTCCAGAGCATTTGTTCAGTCCGAACAAGTTTTGTCTGTATTTACCATTCCCCCTGGATTTCAGGGACAGGGAACTAACAGAGCAGCACACAGACAACTGCCCAAGAGCTGCCCATGTTTTTATTTTACATGAGTTTAATTAAAAGTAGTGGAAAACCTGTATTTGCTCTTTGCTTCTTCTGGTCATGCCAACTTCTTATCTTTGCCTCTGTCACAAAAAAACCCACCAGGTTTTCTCAGGGCTAAGTATGTGGACATGACAGCCTGGAGGAGACAAGATGTGGGGCTTTCTCCTTCAAAACCTTTTCCAGTCAGCCCTACTCACTCAGCCAAGGGCTGGGATCAGGACCCTTTAGGTACTGGAAGGGGCTCCAAGGTCTCCATCGGGGCTTCTCTTCTCCAGGTTGGGCACCCCCAGCTCTCCCAGCCTGGCTCCAGAGCAAAGGGGATCCAGCCCTGTGATCAGTGACCTCAACAGAGCCACGTCTTCCTTGTAGGAGCGCCCCCAGAGCGGGACAGAGTGCTCCAGATGAGAAAAGCAAAGTGAAACCGCCCTGTTCTGGCAGCAGCTGCACCAATGTGTGTTTGGAGCGAAGCAATCCCAGCGTGCTGGACACAGCCTGGCTGCAGTGCTCAGCCCGAGGGAGCCAGACGGGCTCTGGACACGGATTCCAGCCACCGACCTCAGCACTCCCCGTGGTCTGAGCCTGCCCTGGCACGAGCGTGGGTGGGAAAACAGCTTGTCCTTCGCGTTCCCTGCGCAGCAGGCTTGAAGCAGCACTTTGACAGATGCTCATCTAGTTGTTGCTGTGAAATGCTTTGCTTGCCATTCGTTAGAGCTTGGCTGATGCTGCTTTCAGCCATCAGGAAAATGGGAGTAGATGGGAATACTGAGAACATCTTAGAAGTCCATAGGGCCCAGTGACTTCCTGATGAGCAATGCCTTAGCCCACTATCACTAGAAAGCTCTTCTCTTCGTGCTTTCCACCCCAAGAGATCCAAAAGTATCTGGAAGATCATTTAGGAGCTGGTCACTCATCTGCTTGTGAAACGTTTCTCAGGTGGGATTCAGCACTTACTATACGTGGATAAACCCGGTGTGCCAGAAAAAAACTGGAAAACTTTGCTGAAATCACCGAGGGAAAATTGGGATAGCAGAACTCAGTGAGATGAGGTACCATTGGTGTTGAACAGGGGAGTTGGTATCTCAGTGCTTGCGTAAAACCCAAACTGAACCATACCCCAAAGGGTTTCAAAACGCCTCTCAGTGGTGCAGCCGTGCCCTCAACGGCTCAGGAGGAAACTCGGCGTCTGCTCCTCCAAATATTTCACAGCGTGAAAAGTTTGGGGGTTTTGACAAACCAGAATCTAATCTCTGATTCAGCCGCTGCTCCCCACCTTGGGAGGAGCTTGAAAAATGGGAACCAGGTCTCTTGCTGTTCCCCAAACGTGCCTCCACTGGCAAGTCCCAGCCTGCTGGGGACGTGCCAGCCAACACTTGTCACCTGTGTGAGCAGGTACAAGGACTTGGGGCAGCTCAAGCCGTACTGGACATGAAGAGCTTCCACAACTCTCATTTGAGCTACGGGAAGCTTTGCTGCCCAAGTACACTGAAAATAAGAAAAGCTTTGTTTCTTAACTGAACACAACTCTAACAGGTCCTCAGGTTCACGAGTGGGATGCAACCTGATGGAAAAGAGATTGGTGGGATGGATGGAGATGAGGGATTTTATAACTGTGAACACTCTCAGGCCCAGGCTTGTGCAGCACCAGCACATTAAAACAGCCTCCCTGAAAGACGTTTTCATCTAAACAGGAAACACAGGCGAAGGCTGCCCTAACAGCTATTTTTACCACCCTTATGCAGAAGTGGAAGTGTGGCTGCAGAAGATGAAGTGACTTACCTGGTATCTAGCAAGAAGCTTCTGACTAAAAAAGAACTGAATTTTGATCTCTAGAGTCTCCAGCCTCATGATCTGGCCATGAGGGCATTGTCTTGTATACCTGGTATATCTTTTACCCCATCAAAGCAGCAGAACATGAGACATCCATGTCTTTTTTATGCACACCAGGATGGAAGAAGCAGGGAAAGCCCAGTTTTGCCTGACCATAATCAGAATTCACAGGGCAAGTCTCCATCCAGCACCAGGACTTGAACTTAGAACTAAAGCTTGATGTTCTGTGAAACAGGGCAGGTTTTAGGGGCTGCATGAAATGCCTGGTGGGACAGACATGAAATTAACTCAGCTGTTTCCTTCCTCACAGATATGCTAACCCAAAGCAAAATTCCCATGAAACTCGGTGGGATTTCTTCCTACTTTTTCCCAGAGCAGTTGACAACAATGCCAAGGAAGTTGGATCCCTTCCCTGGCTGTTCCATGACTGCTGTGCATTGTTCCCTGTACTCACCTCTGGTCTGTGCAGGAGCCCTGTCACTGTTACAAAATTATCAGTGAAGTTAATTCACACTTTCTAATCCGTGAATGACCAAAAAAAGCCAGGACATCTCCATATATCACCAGCTATGGGCTGAAGATCAGGTAGGAAATGCTGGAAACAGCATCCAGTGTTTTATTCTGCTTCCAAGTGCAGATTTCAGCTGCAGGCAGAGGAATAGCACGTCCCTCCTTTAGGTAATTATACAAGAGGCTGGCACACTAGTTTGAAAAGTGACTGAAGGCACCAAAATCTCCTCCCAGAGTCACAGGAAAGGGACTAGGGTGAGGTAAAACATTTGGTATCTGGCGCAGTCTTGTTGCAGAGTTGGGTAAGAGGTGGAAAAGTCAAGGAAATGCAAGGAAACACATGGAAACGCATCCTCGGTTGCCCTCTGCTGTTGGCTTGGTCAGACGTGAAGGGAATTTCCCCGGTAGCTCCCCGCGGGAAGCACCCTGCAGCCACCAACAGAAGCCAAGGAGAATCACAGGAACTGCTGCATGGGAGGGAAAACTGGGACCAGGAGGGGCTTTCTGGACTTGGAGTGCTCGGGAGGCGAAGCATCAGCGTGCACTAGCACAGCCCGGGGAAGGGGAGGGCGCCTTTCCATCGGAAGCAAAGGCAGAACGGGGCAGGTGCCAGTGCCAGGGACAGCGATGGGGGCCAGCCCGTGCCAGGCGCTGAGCCCAGAGAAGTGCCAGCAGGATTTCCAGGCTGCATCAGCCGCCCCTCCCCAGGACTGTCACAGGCCGAGGGGAACACGGCGGTTTCAAAGCTTGGCAAACGCTGCTGTGGCTCGTCAGGCTCGGGAGCTGGATGATCCCTGGGGGTCCCTTCTGGCTGGGGATATCCTGTGAGTCTACCCGTGGAAATCTTAAGAGCAATTACAAATATTTGGAAATGACAGAAAAATCAGATCCATCTGGGTTGTTTTTTGGGTTTTTTTTTAACATACATCAGCACAGAGAAGGACACCGAAGCCCATTTCTCCTCAGCTAACAACCTTTGTTCACAGCTTTGCAGAAGATGCCAACTACCATCATCCCTCGGCTCCCTGGACTGTGATTAGCACCTGACCTGAGGGTTGGCCAGCCGACAATTAGAATTTGGTGTTCATTAACACTTCCCTGTGGTCCCAAGGCTGACCCTCCTCCCCTTGGATTACATTTTAACTAATCCGTCTCTGTGCTGTTACCTGTGGTTTGCTTTCCATGTTTTACTACTTTTCCTATTACCCTACAAAATCAAGAGTTGACTTCACATTACCTTGTTGGTTGTGCTTAATCCCGATTTCAAAAAGTACTGGACAGCTCCTCTCCATCCTTCAGATAAAAACCCTGAGCAGCCATTCCAGGAATGGAATAAAAGCCCAACAAAATCAGTGCTAACAGGGAGGGGAAAGAAAAGCCCTAAAAATCCCAAACCCTTCCCTCTCCACGCCTGTAAAAATCCAACAGGAAGAATCTCCCACAGTGCCTGGAACAGACTGAAGCAAAAGACACGAGAAAACAAAGCAACTCTTGGGAATCCTACTGTAAACAGGAGCCTGCGTACACCCAACGCACTGCAAAGGAACAGCTAATCCTTGGAAAAATGTCAAAGCCACAGCGCTGCTTCTGCCAGCACCTGCGAGCCTGCCTGCCATCCATGGAACAGACAATTCCCCCGGGGCTCCCTGCTCTTTGCTTTTTGGGAGGGAATAAAAAAAAATGGAAAAAAAACCTAAAAGAAGTGAAGTACGGTTTGAATGCAAACCAGTCCATGAAAACTGTCACGGTAGGACAGGAAATAGATCGACTCCATGGAGCTGTCAGAAGAGAAAGAAACCTTTATTTACAATCCCAACAGGTTCTTTTAGAACACGCTGTGTAAAAAGGTCTGTTATTGCTCCATGGCTCTCCATTGGTTCAGGAATAGGAAACAACCCCTGGGACAGTTGTTCTGGCAAAGGGAACACTGTTTGCTGAGCCTGTGCTGAGAAACGGAGAGAGACGTTTTGAAAAGAGAAAACTGCTTCCAGCTTTCCCTTGGGAAAGGAGCCGGCAATGGTCAGTGAGCTGAAATTCAGGCTCAGAAATGTCGAGCCCACAGAAAACAGCAAGGAATTTGGGAAGCTGCAAGGTTGGTCAGGTACCTGTCACACAGCAGCAGCTCTCAGGCAAAGCTCCTCGGGCAGCAGCTGCCCCTGGCTCTGCTCTTCCTCACCAGGGCTCCTGGTATGGAGGGGAAGCAGCTTCCCCATTCCAGGAAATGGGATTGCAAACCCTGCTCCAAACCAGCAAGAGCTAAGCTGCTCCCAGCTCTGATGCTGCCCCTCACACTGTCAGCAGGTCAAAAAATCACTGGGATCCCATAAAAATTCCCACTGCTCCCTGTTTAAAAGCAAACTCTGACGTGACAGGACCTGCTGTATAAATTCCTGCATTTTTGTAGGGCCAACAGTGAACTGCATCAATTCAACAGCACAATAGGAAAGGACCTGGAACAGCCCCACCTTGTCTGATCAATCCACACAGAATCACACAAATTAACTGAGCCACCAAACTATAATATATAAATATATAACTGTATATATATATTGTTTTATATATATGTAACAGCAGTATCTTGGCATGCAGAGGTTAGACCCAGCAGCACAGCATGATCCCTTTTCCTAAGATCCCGTGCAGTAGGAGTGAACCAGGAGTGAACTCAAGTTGCTTTATTATTTTTACATCAACAGGAAATATAATTTGAACACAGAGGTTTTTAAAACTAGATTTAATCGAGTGCAGTTAGTAGAGAATTCACAATTTTCTGTACACAAGTATGAGGACCTCCAATGGAAATTCCTTACTCGAGACTAAAACTTGTGGTACAAACGAGCAGCAGAACAAATCCCCCCAGCCCTCACATGGCCAAGTCCACAGAGGTGAGGGTACGCCTGAGAAAAAACTATGTCTAGTCAAAAAACATGAAAGAACAGAGTGCAAGCACAGATTTTATCAAATGGCCACTAGGCAAAGAGAGAAACTGCCCTAAAAGCATCCTGGCCACAGGTGCTGGCCTCATTTTTCGGCAGGATTTGCTAAAGACACAGACTCAGCTTGAAGGCTCCTCCCAAGCCCTGCCAGGCCAGGCCAGGCTTTTCCTCCACCACCACCCCCGTGCAGCACACAGTGCCCAGAATGATTGGATACCCCCTCACCTCCTCTCTGCACTCAGGACAGAGGGGACAGGCGTGGTGGGAGGGTCCCGTGGCCCTGCTGGTCCCTGACCCTGCCCGGCACATCCCGGGACGGGCACAGGGCAGCGCAGCCCCCAGCCTGGTGCCCTGGTAGAGGAAGGTGACAAAGGATGGGACAGATGCTTCACCAACCTGCTCCTTTACACTGAAACAAAGGAGGGAGAAATCTCATCATCTGCCCCGTGGGCGGGGAAATTGTCACAGAGAACAGCCGAGGGCAGACCGGAATGGAAGAACACAAAATTCCTGCTTTAGCCCAAGCAAACCCCGAGGGAAACGCCTGCCCACGCCCCCAGCTGCTAAAAGTGTCCTGACAGAACTGACTCAGTTGGGTCCTACCTGCAAAAAGGGAGGGCTACAGCCCTTTTGTTGGTCCTCGCCCTGCTAGTGGGTCCCAAGGGGCTTTGTTCTGGGGGCTGAGTTTATTACCAAAACACAAAACCCAAGAGCTGGGATTTATTTGTTCTAAGAACCCCAACGTGGTGATAGGGAAATTTTCTGAGCACTTTTAATAGCCTGAATGACACCTTCAATCACACTCTTCATGCAGTACCTCACTGTCAGCTCATCTGGGTTTGTGTTTCAAAATGTTATGACATGAAATGTTCAGAAATCATTAGTCCATAAAAGTCTCAGATTCTTTTAACAGCCTCGACATGAAAGGACTTGACTGTGCCATAAAATATTGAAATGTGTTTCCAAAGGTGTTACTGGCTCTCCAACCACTGTGGAGCCCCACACAGAGGTGTGGGGAACAAAGTCTCAGGTAAGCAGTGCCACTGCTCTGATTACAGCAGCACCATTAACATTTCCAGTCAAAACTTGCAAAAAAACCCCCAACGGCAAATTCACAGGTGTGCCGTGGGGAACGACATAAGGAAGCTCAATAAAACATGTAAGAAAACCTCAGCAGGAAGCAGGGAAGCAAAAAAAAAAAAACCCTGCTGTTGTTAGGGTTTGTGCAAACTTCTCCCAGCCAGGAGTGCAGGAAGGGATGAGATCACGACCTACGTGAAGAACTTGAAATGATTTTGACTATGTTTTGTCTTCTGACATGGTAAGTTGAAACACACAAAACCGAACTGAGAAATTGGGGCTCCATGATTTTAGTTTTCAAATTAAATGTACCCGCCCTCGGGACTTTTATCAAAGGAATTGGGTGCAAGAGTAGCAACAAATGTTGGAGATCCTGGAAAGAGAAATCCAGGAGTACAGACTTGGCACAGACCCCAGAATTAGTTTTCTCCATCAGAACAACAGAAATGAAAATGACAGTTAATCAGATGCATTTTCTAAAACATCAGGAAATGCCTGTGGAGAACATCGCTGTGTTCAGGGAAAATGAATTCTAGCCACAAAAATAAGCAAATGCCCCCAAAATCAGGAAATGTCATAATGAAATGAGTTTGTCAGTGACCCAATCTCAGAGGTTTCTGGCAGCCTCAACCCCTCAGGTACCATTACTGGTATCACTTATCAAAATATCATTGGGATAGGATTTTCAATTCTCCTTTTGGCATTGGTTCAGCTCTGAATCAGTCCCACACAAACAGAGTTACTGACTCCCACTGTCCCTGCAGCAACTGCACACGGACTGAACTGCTCTGCTGGACTCCCAGAGCAATCCCTGTGCGTTAATCACAGCTCCCGTCCTTCCAGCCATCCCTCCAGCGCTCATCCACACGGGAGCAGTCGAATTCTGACTTCCCCAGCTTCCTGTTCACTTCGTTGTGGAGGAGACACAGCCACTGGGAGAAGTTGCTCCTGGTGCTCGTGTCGGGTTGGTTTGTCCGTAATCTGCAAACAGGGAAGGGGAAAACAAATTATTTGAAACTTCTGAGAAAGAAGCTGGGAGCAGCAGAAAATTTTATCACAGAATCCCAGAATGGTTTGGGGTGGAATGGACTTTGAGGATCATCTCATCCCAAACCCCTGCCATGGGCAGGGACACCTTCTACCAAATCAAACACCTCAGCCCATTTCAGTCTTTGCCTTCACTGCTGAGATTGTCAATACAGGGCATTTTAGAGGGTAGAAAAATACTTGTCTCCTGAAAACCAAACTATTCCTAGTCCCAGTATAATCCCACAACTGTTCACAAGTCCATTTTGAACCAGAAAACTCCAAAATCACCTCGGGGAAGCCTTGGAGTTAGCAGAGAACACAACAGCATGAGGACAGGTGTTTGTTTTTTGAGTAAGTGCACCTGTGATTGATGCAATAATGGAAGAAACCAGTTCAGGTAGCTACGAACCCCACGTGCAGGAAGAGCTGCTGATATGCAAACGAGCTGCTGCAGCCCAGCACTTCTGGCAAGCCCCTCCAGACAAAAACCTGCTGAGGACACTCACCTTTCCCTCAGATCNCCAGAATGGTTTGGGGTGGAATGGACTTTGAGGATCATCTCATCCCAAACCCCTGCCATGGGCAGGGACACCTTCTACCAAATCAAACACCTCAGCCCATTTCAGTCTTTGCCTTCACTGCTGAGATTGTCAATACAGGGCATTTTAGAGGGTAGAAAAATACTTGTCTCCTGAAAACCAAACTATTCCTAGTCCCAGTATAATCCCACAACTGTTCACAAGTCCATTTTGAACCAGAAAACTCCAAAATCACCTCGGGGAAGCCTTGGAGTTAGCAGAGAACACAACAGCATGAGGACAGGTGTTTGTTTTTTGAGTAAGTGCACCTGTGATTGATGCAATAATGGAAGAAACCAGTTCAGGTAGCTACGAACCCCACGTGCAGGAAGAGCTGCTGATATGCAAACGAGCTGCTGCAGCCCAGCACTTCTGGCAAGCCCCTCCAGACAAAAACCTGCTGAGGACACTCACCTTTCCCTCAGATCTTCAAAAAACCCACTGAGGAAACTCACCTTTCCCCTGGATCCTCAAAAAACCCTCTGAGGCCACTCACCTCTCCCTCAGGTCCTCTGCGCAGTGCTCGCAGGGGTAGAACTTGGAGAAGAGGTGGATGAAGTCCCTCATCTCCTTCTGCTGAGCCCCGGAGGGCCGGTCGGGGTAGTAGGCAGCCATGGTGTGCAGGAAGGCCCAGGTGCTGCGGCCCAGCTGCTCGCTGTCCAGGGGACAGTCCGGAGGGGGCTCCTTCTCCTCCGCGACTGCCACGTCCTGCAGAGGGACAGAGGCGTCTGAGGGGACACCGGGGTTGGTGGGGAAACCAACCTTTTGTGCTGGGTGGGAAGGTGAGATGGGGGGAACACATCCCTCACATCCTTTCTGAGGACATGGCAGAGCCCCCCTCACACCTTCTGAGGGGACATGGCAGAGCCCCCCTCACACCTTCAATCGGAACATGACAAAGCCTCCCTCACACACAAGGCAAAGACCCTCTCACACCCTCAGGGGACATGGCAGAGCCCCTCTCACACCCTCAGCGGGGGCAATGGCAGAGCCTCCTCATCACCCCCAGGAAGAAGATGGGGGTTCCATTCCCACTGACGGGAACCCTGTCCCCGGCTCCTTCACACGCTGACGGGAACACTCAGCCTTATGCCACTTGAGGGAGCAGGACGGAGGCCTGAGGGAGCTCTGCAAGGACTAAGGGGTCGCCAGGCCTTCCAGGGGGAGGCCCCCGCCGCGCCTCACCGCGCTGCCCGGGGCCGCCTGCTTCCTCTGCTCGCGGAGCCAACTCTTGAAATCCGTGCAGGCTCGGCATGGCTTCTTGGGCGGCTCCCCCGCCGCGCCGTGCGGGCCGGCGAAGGGGAAGGGGAAGGAGCCGTTGTNGGGCCGGGACCCGGCGCGCCGCCAAGTGCCATTTCTGGTGTATTTTGTCCAAAAACCGGCAGCAAACTCTGTGTTTAAATATCGTGTGTGGGGAGAGCACGATGCTCCCGCCTGTGTTTCCTCGATTTTTCGCTTCACATCGCCCCTCGGGTGTGGTGGGGCTGTGCTTGCCCTCAGGGAGGGCGCACAGGTCCCGTCAGCGGGAGGCTGAAGGTGGTTTCCATCGGCGTCCCTTCTGTGTGAGGGGGTCGGCCATGTCCTCCCTTCTGTGTGAGGGGCTCGGCCATGTCCTCCCTGAGAGTGTGAGGGGGCTCGGCCATGTCCTCCCTTCTGTGTGAGGGGGCTCGGCCATGTCCTCCTTGCTGAGTGAGAGGGCTCGGCCATGTCCTCCCTTCTGTGTGAGGGGGCTCGGCCATGTCCCCTCGGTGCCAAAGAGCAGTTCCCCTCATGTGGCTCTCCCAAATATGCACAAAAAATATGTATAAATATATGTTCTTATGGAGTCTGGAGCATCTCTGTGATGAGGAGAGACAACGTGAGCTGGGCCTGGTCAGCCTGGAGAAGGGAAGGCTGAGAGGGGATCCCATCAATCCATACAAATCTGTCACAGGATGGTGCCAGACTCTGTTCAGGGACAGGACGAGGAGCAATGGCCAGAAACTAAACCACAACAGGTTCCACTCTGACACGAGGAAGAACCTCTTTCCGTGACAGAGGAAAGAGCAGAGCCCTGACACGGCAGAGCCCCGGAACAGCTGCCCAGGGAGGTGGGGCTCTCCCTCAGGAGATCTCCCAAACCCACCTGGACACGTTCCTGTGTCACCTGCTCCAGGTGACCCTGCCTGGGCAGGGGGCTGCACTGGAGATCTCTTCCAAACTCAAGTATTCCGGGATTCCAGGATGTGTAGATAGTGTGTGTGGCAGATCCCATGGCACACAGCAGCTCCCCTTCGTGCCAGTGGCACCTCAGTGTTATCTCTAACAGAGTCACAATCAACAGGGCAATTTTATGGACAAACAAGTGGGTAACTCCATTCAACTCGTGCTCCTCTATAGCGACATGCCCATATGAAGTCCTGCATGTTTTTAACATCTGTCACATACTAGTAAATCCATATTGAGGGGGGATTTTCCTCTTTCTGAGAGTGTTGGCATGTGTCACACACAGGCAGGTGCTGCCTGGGAGTGGCTGGGCTCCTCGAGGTGATGGAGGGCCAGGTGTGGCCCCAGGGCCTTGGTCTTGAGTGGACATCTGGGATTTCTTCTTTTATTCCCAGAGAGCCACAGGCTTGTGAGCACATGACGGGGATGACCTGGGCAATGGTCCAGCCTGGCATCAGACTTTGGAGCTTGCTCTTTCACCCCTTGGAAACATTAATTAGCTGTGGCCCTAGGAAATTCTTAATAGAGGTCACAGGGTGAAAGCTTGGAGAGCAGCACAGACTTGTTCTCATCCTTCTTTTCAGCTTGATTCTGGCATGCTCTGAAAGGTTTTTCCTACCGTGAACAATGTGAATTTTGTATCCACTTCAACTTTTCTCCTGTTCATCACCTGTAGGTCAAGTGAAAAATATGATTATTTTGTTGAATGCAAACAAATGGCCAGGATAGAGCTGGACCAAAATGTCACCTTATATATAAATATATATATATGTGATTTATTTAACACAGTGTCATGTAAAATGTGTATTAGAAAAAGCATCATTTTAGAGAAATACCTCAAGGACTTGCCCTCAAAAATACTTCAACACTTGGTGTGTTTCATGTGGAAATGGCTGAGCTGTTCCTGCTCTGTGGAGCACTGAGCTGATGGTCTGCATCTCCATTTTAGGGTCTCTATTTACCACTGCTCCTTTATTTTTATTTATCTGCAACTTCCTGGGAATATTTCTTAGCTGATTTTTGGGGAATGAGGGAGAAGACACATGAGTAACGGCTAGAATGGCTTTTTGTAAAGTTGTAGACAGCCATAAAGATAAATTTCACATGCAAAGGAAAGATCAAGTAGGGACAGTGATGTTTTTATGTCTGTTTTCCTTGCACACCAATAAATGTTTTAACTGATGCTCATGACCTTGTTAATTTTTATAAAGTCAGGAAAAAAGAGAATGAGTTATTCGGGGAATTTCCTCTAGAGCTTCATTGTTTGGTCTTCAAGCAATTAAATAGTTGCAGAGATGTTTCCAAGTCACAGCAATCTCCTGGTGTGGCTGTTAGCAGACTTCGCTTCCTTGATAGTGATTTAACTTATCACTTAAAATATCAGCATCTTTGTTGAAAAGGAAAAACTCATAGCCTCGAAGGAGGCTGGTGGTTACAGAGATTTGTGCTCCACGTTGCTCCCCTCACCCTTTTCCTGCTCAGCTCTAGGAGCAGAGCTGGCTCTTTAGGAAAAGTCCTCCCAGTTTTCTCCACTTGCCTTCAGGTCCAGCATCAGCTTGGATTTCAAAGTTTTAAAAACGGAGAAATGCTCCAATTCAAGTCAGAGCAAGGAAATTCACTTTACTGTCTCTAAATGAATCCAAGTGCTGAGCCAAGTTAGTTCCATCCAAAGGAAGGAATGTGGTGCAGAGCCGAGGAAGGCTGAGGGAACATTCCCTCCTGCTCCCTCTCGGACAGCCTAACCCACCCAATCCTCTGCTCCCAACACTAGCTGGATGTGCTAGAGCCTGTTACCAAATAAACTCCTCACACAAGTTAGATTTCGGAGAGGAATTGTTCCCTGGGAGGGTGGGCAGGCCCTGGCACAGAGTGCCCAGAGCAGCTGTGGCTGCCCCTGGATCCCTGGCAGTGCCCAAGGCCAGGCTGGACAGGGCTTGGAGCAGCCTGGGATGGTGCAAGGTGTCCCTGCCCAGGGCTCCTGGGCACAGGTACTGCCAATAAAGCACCTATTTTTCAGCTACCCGTGTCTGTGGACTGGGACCACTGAAGTCACAGATGTCACTGAGTATGTCCCTCTTCCTCAGAGCCATGCCTGGAATGGGGCAGCTCAGGGGGTGATGACAGCAGTCACCAGGAAGCAGCAGTAAAACCCACGCTGGAGAGATTAAAAAGCTGTGTTTGCCTTTCTCTGAGCTGTTTGATCTTCTGCCCTTACCTTTGCGCCTGCTAGACGAGAGTTGGGAATGGGCAGCTGACAGGAGGGCTTGGAGAAGGAAGAAGAAATGGGGCTGGACACCCTCCTCGCCCCTCTGAGCCCTGCAAAATCCTTGGCACAGAGATCCTCACAGTGGGCTTGGGCAAGGACAAAGGTCCTGGCGTAAGGGCAAAGGAGAAGCCCCTGAGACCCTGAGCAGGGTGACCGCAAGGAGGGGGGGCTCCGAGGAGAGCAGACACAGGGGGAAATGATCCTGGGGTGGGATGATCCCAAGGAGGCTTCACACAACTCTGTCCCAGCGGAGGTTGGCTCCGGTGTCCCAGGAATCCCAAGCTCCTGCTGGTCGGTCATTAGGGACTGGGATAAGGAAAAATATTCTTGGAGCCTTCTTCGTTTGGGAATCTAAACACCACTGAATATCCAGTAATTTATTTAAAGTTTCAGATGAGGCAACTGGAATAGGTTGTCCTGAGAGGTCCTGGTTGCCCCATCCCTGGAAGCGCCCAAGGTGATGCTGGACAGGGCTTGGAGCACACTGGGACAGTGGAAGGTGCCCCTGCCCATGGCAGGGGGTGGCACTGGATGGACTTTAAGGTCCTTCCAACCAAACCATTCCATGATCCTTTGTTTTTTTGCAGGGGAATAATGTACCCTGTGTCTCTCAGGATCCCTACCAAGTGTTTTTGTGATGGTTTTGTAGGTAGTTCCAGCTGAATGTAACTGTTTCCCCCTGCAGGGGAATACAGCAGGAAGCTGTCTTGTATTTACATGTACGAATGTGAGCCTAAAGTCTGACCAGGATAAGCCAGCACCAGGAATTAGTCATAGACTTGTTTGAGAAATTACAGCCAACTAGGAAATAGCAACAACAAAAAAACAGACATTTATTTCTAGGTAAGTGAATCTTATTGATTCTCTGTGCTTGTGTACAAGAACTTTATCACCTGCAGAATTTCCCAAAAGTATGAATGTATCCCTCAGATATCAGGAAGGAGCCTACAGCCCCCCTGCCAGGGAATGGGGGAGATGATGGTCTCGGTTCAGATCCATCCAGAACGGTTGAAATGTGTTCAGAACAGTCTGAAGTGTAAGACTGAGCACAAGGCATTGCCTTGCTCAAATCTGTGCATCTACACCAGACACTGAGTTTGTTTGTTTAAAGTTGGTGCCATTTTTATGTGTGGATCCTCTTGCTGATAAAAATGAGAATCCATGAGTAATGGTGATGGCAGGGAGAAAACCAAATTATTTCTGCAGGTTGCTTCAGATGGTCCTGCCTGTGTCGTGCTCCAATCTATCTCCTCCTTCCCAGACCCACTCCAAGCATGCCTGGAATCAGTTCATCCGTTCTGAGGATAAACACAGCAAAATTGGGGGTTCCTTTTGTGCTCTTGGAAAATGAAGCACAAAGTCTTCAGTGAGCAGCTCCTGTTCTTCTGGGCTTTGCAAAAGGAGAGTGGCCCCTGATTTGGGGTGATTCCTTTTTTCCAGAAGGAGGTCAAAGGAATTCAACAGGAAATCTCCTTCAGTGGAAGAGGTGTTCCTCAGGTAACAGTTGCTATGTTTGGACTCAGTAAGAGTTAAACATAAATGAAATAACAATTCCTTCCACACTCTCCTTCCTGCTCTTCTCCCACCAGATTTTTGAGTGAAGGCTGGATCTGGTTTTCCCTGGTTTCTGAAGGAACACAAGTTGCTGTCTTTGCTCTGAAATACAGGTGAACCTTATCCAGAGCTCCTGGTGCTGGTGGAACCCCCAGGAGAGATAAGGCTTTGTATACTCTGTTCCTTGATGGCCGTGGGGAATGAGGAAAGAGTGGGATGAGCATCTCTGACTAATCTGGAAGGAACACAACGGTCTTGTCTCCAATCAATTTACTATATTTAGCATGATGTAAGAACAGATTTTCCCCGAGTGAAAACAGCATTTCTCCATGTTCGCTGGTGCTTGCTGCGCTGGCTCTTGGCTGTACGGGTCTTGCTGGGATTTTCCCCTGCTGGATTTGGGAATGTGTAGGGCAGGCTGTGCCCTGCAGAGCCTCAAACCCCCTTGGAAACTTCACCCTGCTTTTCTTCACCCCTCACATTGCGTTCCTGGGTCCCAGCACGTCCACAGCGCTGGCCTCGTGCCATGCACTCATCAAACACCTCTTTTTTCCTGAGAAAATAGTTCAGGGAGCCTCCTCTTCTTGAGGCAGCTTAAATTACATTCTCACCCTTTCTGGAAGATTCTCTCTTGAATCACACTTTTGTCCTCTGCGTAACCTTGGGAAAACATGTCACTTTTATAAAAGAACTATGAAATCATTGCAGCAAGCGCTTGGTAAACAGGAGAGCGTGCGCTGTGCGTGCGCCAGGCAGCGAGCAAAACTCCTGAGACAGGCAGAGCCCTCCCTGAGCCATCCCATGGGCTTCGCAAAGACAGCGACGCCTCGGGAGTGCGGTTTGGGGGAGTTTGATGCGACGCTGTGATTTTGGATGCTGAAATAACGCTGCCTGTGAGGAGTGAGTGACTCCCTGCGCTGAAGAGGGTTGTGCACCTTGGGAAGCTCCCGTGATGGAGTGGGAAAGGGCTGAGCTGCTGCTGGGGCTCAAAGGGTCTGCCACAGAGAAATGCTTTAGTGCCTGCAGCAGCTGCTGAAATTAGGATGAAATGAAATACTTTCTTCTGGATTAGTTACTGCAAAATCTCTCATCCCAGCCTGTGTGAAAGTTTAACTGCTTCCTTTGTTCATGAGGTGAAGGAGACTTTTGTCAACTCCAGTGTCTGGGTTTTCATTATTCTTTTTAAATAAAGGTCTGTTTCTCTATTTATTAAAAGTCTAAAACCTCTTTGTACTGTTAAAATTGGCTTTTAGCATCTGAGCTTTTCATTAAAGGTGCTGATAGGTCATGTGTCATCGCAGGTGACCTTCAAGAACAGTAAAGGGCAGGTTTTGATCCTGAAGGTGAGCGAGGGAAAGATGAAGCTTTTCCACCAGCTTTGTTCCAGGCCCCCCCCCGGCTGTGCCCACAGGTCCTTTCTGTATCTCTTCCTCACAGCTGCCGTCCTGAGGGTGGTTTGAGGACTTTTCCTCTCTTTGCCTTTCCTGTGCCGGCCATAGAAGGAGAAATCCCTGATGCAGAGTCCCACACATCGTCAGCCATGAGGGGCACGGGTCACTCACCAGCCCAGCCACAACTTCTGGGTCCGTACCACAGCTTCTCCTCTCCAGGCATTTGGGACAAAGCTGTTTGTTGTTGGACCTGGCAAATGGCTCAGGAGGAGCTGGAGAGGAGCTGCCTTTGGCTGCCCCCAGCATCTGTGCACTCAGGTTCTGCTTCTACTGAAGTTACTCCTGAGCCACACTGAAATGCATCAGTGTTTATTTGTCATGGAAAGGAGGCTGATCTGGGAATGGAAATACTCAGTGGGACAGCCCTGGTGACTCTGGGGCCTTCCTGCAGTCTCTGGGTGACCTCCTTTGTCTCCCCAGCTGTGGGCGACCTGGGGCAGGCCGTGTGGTGTGGCTCCCTGGGACAATGCCTTAGTCACCTGCCATGACACAAACATCTTTCTGTCCCCACAGCAGCTGTTTATGGCTGGAGTGATGCTCCTCGAGTAGCAGAGCTCCACCTTGGTGGGGTGTAGGGGACTCTCTTGGAGCAGACTGCAAAATTATGGGAGTCATTGTGGGAAAATCCCTTGTTTCCTGCATCTTGGCAAAGCTGGGCAGTGCTTTAGTATGTATGTAGGAGTCGACATATTGCCTCTTAATTTATGATCTCTTTGGTTACCTTGTAAAACAACTAAAGGAAAATTAACTGCTGCCCTCAGAGCTGTGTAAATAAATATCGATGATGAAACAGCAGTGTCCAGCAGTTCTTGCTGACTCTCACTTTTTCTGGGCAGACCCCTCCTCCCCTGCCATTAATTATTACCCACGAGGAGGCACAGATTTATGGCAGGATGACACGGAAGCTGTAGAAGACACAAAGTAAACTTGATAATGTCAGGAAAACAATTTTTGTCTTGTTTTTTCCAAGTGAGTTCAAATGCATCCAGCAGAGAAGTGGAATTATGGCCTCTACTGGTGGGTTGCCCATCCTTCCCGACAGGAATGGCCCTGGCAAGGCCGGGAGCTGTGGAGAGCTTGGAGGAGCACTGTGCCCATCCGAGGGCCATCTGGCCCAGCCTCCTCCCCGTTTCATAGGCGGTGTCACTGCAGACGTGACGTGGCTCCTGAGGTCATTCTGGAGCGCACGGTTTTGTGACATCACACTTGATACCTCCAGGGCTCCGATACTGCTGTGACAGCTGCAGAGCTGGCGCTGGGCCCTCCAGGTGATTCCAGAGGTGCTGGTGTCTTGGAGGAGTGCCAGGCTTTTCCCCTCCCTCCCTGCACCTCAGTTCTCTGTGACCTTCACTTCCACAAAACGTTTACTCAATAACCAATGACTGAGTTTTGAGCAGTTTTGCTCATATTTGGTTTTGTACAACACTGCTATCAGCAGCAATCTCCCAGTCAGTCCAGCCTTTTCCAGAAGATCAGCTCTCCAAACTGCATGGCTGGTCCTTCTGCCTCGGGTGACTTGTGAACCCATGTGTAGCTTCATGTTCCTGTTTAACATTCCATTAGATGTTTTCCACACCCCTCTTTCTGCTTGAATTCCCTGAGAATGATGACAAAACTTTTGACCAAGGCTGTTTTCTACTCTTCTGGTTTTTATGGCTTCTGCAGATCAAGGTGCTCTCTGAGCTCCCCCAGCCATCTCCTCATCCTGCAGCTCCTCCAAGGCTTTCTTTGTCTTTGGCTTTTCCCAGTCAGGATGAACTTGGTTAAACTTTTACGTTCTTGGAAATACGTTGTGGTTTGTGTTTGCTCTGAGACAGGAAACCAAGCCAAGGTGCTTCACTGGGAGTCTTGGTCCCAGATATTTCCAAGAGCCACTTAAGAGAGCCACGTGAGGGTGAGCCTGGCCCTGGCTTGGCTGCCAAGGAGAAGCCAAGGAGTACAGGTTTGAGGACATGGAGTCAGCAAAGGGTTTTGGCGCTTCAGAGACTGGGACTTTCTAAATAAATCTGCTGGATGAAGTGATTTGCTCTCACTCCATAAAATCCTCAGTCTTTGATCTGGGGAGATATACCAGCACATGCTTTGGCTGGAGCCTTTGTAACAGGGATGGAGGGTCTGACTCCAGGGCTGTGGAGGGCAGGGAGCTGCTTCACGTCCCTTTCCCACAGGGCAGCTCCTCTGCGGCTTCCTGAGCCAGGAAATGCCTTGGAGATGCCATTGGAGAGATTTTCTCTCCAAAATCCACACCGAACCAAAGTGCTCTTTGGAAAACTTCCCCTTTTTTAATGCAGGACAGATATCCAGCAGCAGTAAATGCAAACTGCAATAAACCCTCTTCCTTTGTCCCCAGAAACTGCCACCCTGCTGTGTGGGAGCAGCCTCCTGTGCTCATGGAACACAAACCAAGACCCTCTTGATTTGTTTTCCTGAAGGAATCTGGTTTGGCTCCCTGTTCCAGTTCTGGGTTTGCTTTTTTTTTTGGTAGATGAGAAATCACCTGCAGCCTTTGCTCGGGGCTTGAGACACCAGGTGTGGCTGGGAAATGAAAGGGAGGCACGGCTGACCCTCTCCGTTTGGGTTTTAATAACGATAATGATGAAGATAATTACAGTGATAATGGTTCAATTGAGGCTTTATCAAAGAAGAGGCGGTTTGATCACACGGTGCCCATCAGCCCTGAGGTTCAGGGGGAGGACAGGCTGTCCAAGGCTGGAATTCTCTCTCTGGCTTTGCCTCTGGGCAGTGGAGCTGCTCCTTGGGAAGAGCCGCTGGCTGCCCTGGGAGGGTGAGGACACCTGGCTGGATGCAGGGCAGAGCACTCAGAGCTGAATTTCCATCACATATTTACACCTGAGGAGCTTTCAGTCTTTTAGTTACATCCTGGGGATGTGTCTGTTCGTTACATCGGCATCTCCATGGAGATATTGATAAAACTGTCAGAAATCTATTTAAAGCAACTCAGCAGGTGGGACAAACCAGGGAAAAAAATATTTGCAACAAATATTACATTAAACAGTGCCTGACCTGTGTTTTACAACCCATGTCCTAAATCAGTTTTTGGGGCCGACTTGGTGAGCTCAGCCCGAGCTGCAGGTGAGTGTGTGTACGGTACAGCCATAAAAACCTCACAGGTGTCCCGGAAATATCTCGGGGCAGGTGCTGCTGGCCCTGTGACCTACTCTAACCCAGCGCTGGCAAACAGCCCCGGCTCCCTTCCCTCTCTTCCCGGCACCGGTTTGGATGTGATTAAAGAATGTGCTTCTCCTCCGCGGCTCCCTGAACTGTGGCCCGCCTGCACCCGGCAGCATTTGCATGTTAAAAGCGAGGGGAAAGGTAAAAGGCACGCGGTAGTTTGCCAAATCACGGAATTTCTGCGGGGCGGAGGAGGAAGCTCGGGAACACCTCGGCCCTGCCTCCTGCTCCAGGGTATTTAACCTCGGCAGTCGGGGCTGGAGCCGCATCTCTGCTTCCTCCAGCCCTCATCCCTCCAGCTCTCATCCCTCCAGCCCTCATCCCTCCAGCCCTCATCCCTNCCCTCATCCTGCCAGCCCCCATCCTGCCAGCCCTCATCCCTCCAGCCCTCATCCCTCCAGCCCTCATCCCTCCAGCTCTCATCCCTCCAGATATCATCCCTCCAGCCCTCATCCCTCCAGCCCTCATCCCTCCAGCCCTCATCCCTTCAGCTCTCATCCTTCCCCCTGGCTCCCTGCAAAGGAGGAGCGGCAGCCGTGGGGAAGATGAGCTGCAACAGGTACCCCGTGGATGTGAAGGCTGTCGGCTTCATGCAGTGCAGAAAACAGAAGGTACTTGAATTTTTATTCTGGGTTTTTGTAGGTTTTTTGGCTCCGTTTTTCTCCTTCAATATAATTTACAAATTGGGAGACTAGAGGATTTTGAGTTACTCTTCCAGGGATATGTTTGCTTATTCCCCATGGTATTGTGGTTGGAGCCTAGGGGTCTAGGACATGGGGACTTGTTTTTTAATGGGCTTAATATCTTGTGTTTTGCTCTCTTCCTGTCACAGCACCACAAAATTCTCCTGGTTTCAGCAATGATTATCCATTTGGGGTTATGAAATTAAGGAAATATTTTTGTAGGTTTAATGTTTCATTCAACTTTTTAATGTAACATTAAAAGCCTCAACTAAACCACAGCAAATGCTGATTGCCTGGAAGCATTCAAAATTGATCATTGTGATTAAACTGCTTTTCTTTTCCCTTTTCACAGAACTACATGATGTTCGTGTCTTGGTCAGATCAGAACAACATTCTCATTTACAGGACATTTGAGGACTTTAAGAAATTCCATGTAAGTGAATTTTCAGTTCCTCAAATCTCAAGATTCCTGTCCTGGGGAGGGGAAGGAGCCCAGCCATGTGTCAGCTTTGAGGAATCACTGTTTTCTCCTTCTCCTTGCTTTTAGAAGGAGCTGAAGAGAAAATTCCCCACTGAGAGTGGGTCACTGAGGAGTTTACCCAGGTTTAAAGGTGAGGACAAAATCTCTGATGGACCAACAAACATGAGAGTGGCTGGGGACAGTCATAAGCCATGAGAGAGACTGAAGCCTCCGAGTCTGCCCTTCCTCTGGAACAGGTCAGGGGCTCACTCCTGCTCCTGCCGTGGCACCCCTGGGTCAATCAGCATGTGTGGGTCTAGTACAGACTTAAAATGACCCAGAGAGGCTTTTTTTAATAGACAGCTGCACTTGGCAAATTAATGCTACACTTCAAACATTGGTCTTGAGCTTGAAACTTTACATGTGAAAAAAGGAGAAATTTTAGATGTTAAAAATTGTATCAGGAGCTGTTAAAATGACAGAGAGGTGGGGACAGTGACTTTGTACGGTTTGGGCTTGGGCAGGAAGGGTGGTGGGCTGGGGTGAGGGCACCCCAGTTTCCAGGGAGAAGATGCTGCTCCCAGGGATCCAGATCCGTTGCTGTCCCATCCCAACTGTGCCCTTGTTATTTTGAAGGTATAACTCTGCAGCAGAGGAAGGGGGGGAAGCTGAACAGGTGCCTGGAGATCCTGAAACTGCTGGAAACCTATTCCCAGGAGCTGCTGAAAGCAGATGTGAAAATCTCCCGGGGTGAAGAGGTGAATCAGTTTTTCAAGGCACAGACTCAAGACCTCGATCCCTCCTTCCCTGAAAACAGGTATGAAATATGAGTTGTATTTTTGTTTGCTTGTTTGTGAAACGGAAATGTTATGGGATATGGATAGAAGGGAAACACCAGTTACACTCCAGGGCAGTTCAGCTGGGTGCTTCAATCCGTGTTAATTTTGTTTCTGATGCCTGAAGCTTTTCTCACCCTACTGCAGAAATGATTTTACCAAAATCAATACTAAACTCAATCTTTCATATGAGTTTTTGACATGCATCTTTACTTTTCAGTGTTGTGATCATGCCATCAGTATTCAGAAGGGAGAAGAACCCCCAGCCCCTCTCTATCACCCTCCCTCAGGCGTCACAGAGCTACCGCTGCATCGAGGCCTTTGAGACCAAAGACACAAAGAACAAACCCTTCACAGTGGCTCAGAAGGAGATTGTGGAAGTGCTAATCCAGGACATGACTGGTAGGTTTGAGAGGATTCAGTGTCAGGGGTGGATGGGCAGAAAATTTATACCTAGGCAAATGCTGAGGTAGTGTCAGGGGTTCAGGTGTTTGCACTTGTGTGCTTACCTGGGGGGAAGTGAATGTCCCTCCTGTCTCTTGTGTCTCCCACCCAGGGATTATTGTCATGTCTTGACTTGCAGGCTGTTAAAATCTGGGGTTTTTTTCCTCTTTGTAGGCTGGTGGCTGGTGGAAAACGCAGACAAGCAGATAGCCTGGTTCCCAGCCTCGTACCTGGAAGAGCTCGATGCCTGTGAGGACATCCAGAATGCCTTCAGCTCCGACGAGGAGGGTAAGCCTGTTCCTCCTCCAAAACAGGAGCTCTGCAGAGCCCCACCACTTCACACACTGCCTGGAGTCCCTGCCTGGACCTCTGACTCCTCTGGTTGGCTCTGCCACCATCTGTGGGTCACGGAATCATGGAGTGGTTTGGGTTGGAGGAGAGCTTAAAGCCCATCCAGTTCCAGCCCCAACACCTTCCACCATCCCAGGTTGCTCCAAGCCCCGTCCAGCCTGGCCTTGGACACTTCCAGGGATCCAGGGGCAGCCACAGCTTCTCTGGGCAACCCCTTCCAGAGCCTGCCCACCCTTTTTGTAAAAACTTCTTTATATCCAACTTAAATGGATCAGACTGGGGTCCCTGCACAAACCAGCCACTCACAGGGACAGTTGCCCTGCAGCTGGGCTGGTCTCTCACAGGGATCAGAGCATTTTCTCCTCCACAAGGCAAATCCAACCTCTCCCTCTCTCTGCAGGCAGCCTGTACTTTGTGGTGCAGGCCTACGAGGCTCAGAAGGCAGACGAGCTCTCGCTGAACCAGGGGGTGGTCGTGGAGGTGCTCAGGAGATCCCACAACGGCTGGTGGCTGATCCGGTGAGGAGGCTTTCCCAAAGTCCTGGCTCCCTGAGGGCCCTGCTTGCTGTTCCTCCCCTCCTGTGCAGTGTCGCTGTTAGAGACACAAACACAAACACACACTTCGTCTGCTGAGAAGGCATGAGCTGATTATTACAAAATCTGACTCCACTTTTATAGTATTCCTATAAAGGCCAGGGATTGGGGGAGAAGGTTGACACCTCTCCCCATCACGTTGGTCAGGACAACTGTCCATCAGCTGTCCATATCTCTAAAACAAAGAATGTAAACTACCTTGATTTAAGGAAACATTACTTCTATTTATAACACCCGTGTGTGAGAAACAACCTAAGAACTACGAACTGTGAGAAGGCTGAAAAATCAGGGCGACACTGCAGGATGCACAGGAAGCCCCCGAGCTGGATGTCCTTGCCTGGGGATGGTTTCCCCGTCCTCACCCCCCCGTGTGCAGCACGGACCAGCTTCCCCGAGTGCTCCTTCCCTTGGAAGGGTTTTCTCAGTGTTCTTTCCATCCCGCCCTCAGGTACAACGGCTGCACTGGCTACATGCCCTCGCTGTGCCTCCGGCCCTACCAGAACCCTCACCACAAGCTCCAGACCATCCTGAGCTGCGGCCTGAACGCCTCCAGCCCGAACCTGTGCCCGGCGCAGCCCCGGGGCGAGGCTGTGCCCCGGCCCGGCCCGGCCCGGCCGCAGCCCCGCGGCTCTCCCTGCCGGGCTCTGCCCCGGGCCAGCTCCACGCCGCAGCTGGATTCGGACAGCTCCTCCCTGAGCTCGGCCAGCAGCGCTGATGGGGACGCCCGCCTGGCCTGGACACCCGACTTGTCGCGATCGCTGCCCGAGGTGGAGCAGGGCAGGAGTTCTCCTGCCCCGAGCCACGGGCTGGCCACGCTCAGCACCAAATCCCCAGCCCTGAGGAGCAGGAACGACTCCGGCTTTGTGGAGTCCTCCGCAGCCGAGCTCAGCTCGCCCCTCGCTGCCCCGGAGCTGCCCGCGGGTGTCCCCGAGGTGCCAGCCCGGCCCTCAGCCCACGAGATCCTGCAGCGCTGCAGCACCGTCACCAAGCGCGCCGTGCAGCGCTCGGCTCTGCGGCCGGCCCTCGCCATCCCCGGCCGGCCTTAGTGTCCCTGCGGAGGGGACACCGGGACAGCCCCGACACCCCGCCCTGGCAGCCGTGGGCAGCACCGGAGTGTCCGCGCTGGGACTGTCCCTTCCCGGGAGCGCACACATCCATCACCTCCCTGAGCAGCTCCGGAGTGTCCGTGCCGGGACTGTCCCTTCCCGGGAGCGCACACATCCATCACCTCCCTGAGCAGCTCCGGAGTGTCCGTGCCGGGACTGTCCCTTCCCGGGAGCGCACACATCCATCACCTCCCTGAGCAGCTCCGGAGTGTCCGTGCCGGGACTGTCCCTTCCCGGGAGCGCACACATCCATCGCCTCCCTGGGCAGCACCAGAACATCCGCGCTGGACTGTCCCTTCCCAGGAGCGCACACATCCATCGCCTCCCTGGGCAGCTCCGGAGTGTCCCGCTGGGACTGTCCCTTCCCAGGAGCGCACACATCCATCGCCTCCCTGGGCAGCACCAGAGTGTCCCCGCTGGGACTGTCCCTTCCCGGGAGCGCACACATCCATCGCCTCCCTGGGCAGCTCCGGAGTGTCCCGCTGGGACTGTCCCTTCCCAGGAGCGCACACATCCATCGCCTCCCTGGGCGGCTCCGGAGTGTCCGTGCTCGGGACTGTCCCTTCCCGGGAGCGCACACATCCATCGCCTCCCTCAGCAGCACCAGAACGTCCGCGCTGGACTGTCCCTTCCCGGGAGCGCACACATCCATCGCCTCCCTGGGCAGCTCCGGAGTGTCCCGCTGGGACTGTCCCTTCCCAGGAGCGCACACATCCATCGCCTCCCTGGGCGGCTCCGGAGTGTCCGTGCTCGGGACTGTCCCTTCCCGGGAGCGCACACATCCATCGCCTCCCTGCTTCCACAGGGGTCACTGGCACAGGACTGAGTGGGGTCACTTGGGGATCCGGCAGCTCCAGAGCTGGAGGTGGCTCAGAGCTCGGCGAGTTCTCCCCGAGGCCGGCACTGCCCTGCAGTTTCACGGCTGTGGTTGGGTTATTCCCCGTGCCAGGATGAGCTGGCACAGCCACCGTGGAGGGCAAAGGAGTGGCACCAGAGTGCCTCAGTGACCCCTGGCACCCTGAGCTGGTTAGGGGAGTGGGGAGGGATGGGATGATGCACCTGTCTGATAGCAGAACCCCCTCTGTTATTGGTATTTTTTAAACTTTTTGAGTTTGGGCTTCGATTTGGGGATTTTTTAATAGGTTAGTGGAGAGGCCATGAAATGTAGGGATGGGCTGGATCTGCTGAATGGTTGTGAGAATAAAAATCCTCTTGGGAGGAACCTCACGGCTGTTCCCTCCAGCCATGTCTGTGCAAACACAGGAACACAGCCAGGGGAGTCACAGCTTGTGTCCCACCTAGGCATGGGAACAGAGGTCATTTTTATGGAGAAAACATTCCTCTTTCCAGGGGACTGCGTAGTTACTGAAACTCACAATTCTAATCCTAAACTAGAAATGAGTTAAAATCCTTTGCTAGAAATGAGTTTAAAAAGAGTTACAGGAAAATTAAGGCTTTTCTCTACACTGATGGCTTTAATTGTACTTATTCTCCCACATATCTGTTAATATTTTTATAAAGAACCTGTGAGGTGCTTGTGTTGTTTGAATTTTATACATTTGTGTCTATGAAATAAAATGCATGTAAATATCTCTGAAGCCTGCTTGTGTTTTATGCTTTAAAAATTTGCTATTTGGGGAATTTAAATTGAAATTGTGCTTCTCTCCCTCCCAGGTGCTAAATTTTGGGTGGGCACAGATGAGAGCCCTGCCCTGGACCCCTTTGCCCAAGCAGGATCCCAGCTCCATGAATCCTTTAAATCCCAACTGCTTGTCAGGATTCTGCTGTTTTACCCCAAATTAACTGCTGTTAGTGAGTCTGCAAATTCAGGGTGTGAAAACACAAACCCCAGCTTGGCCAAAGAAATGACCTTTTCCTTTCATTCATCCCTGAGGAGATTGGATGCTGAACTCGGTTTAGAAATGAAAACATTTATTATAAAATAGAGGAACTAAAATTCCAGCTGCCATCCTGGTGGGAGAGGGCTCTTTGGAATGAGAAATTGGTGGGAGGTCACAGAGCCCCCTGGTCCTGCTGCGCCATATCTGCCAGCCTCATGTTGTGCCACATGAACTCGATGAAGGTGGAAGCCTGGAGCAGGCGGCTCAGCCTCTGGAAGTGGCGCTCTGCAAGGAGGGAAGGGCTCAGAGTCCCAGGGCAGGCAGCAGAACCCAGCCTTGGATTGTGGAGCCAGGCTGGGAGAGCTGGGAATGTCCAGCCTGGAGAAGGGAACACTCCAGGGAGAGTTCCAGGGCCTAAAGGGGCTCCAGGAGAGCTGGAGAGGGACTTAGGACAGAGTGGCAGGGGTGCAGAGTAACGGGACACAGGGAATGGCTTCCCACTGCCAAGACAGCAGGGATGGATGGGATTTTGGGAAGGAATTGTTCCCTGGGAGGGTGGGCAGGCCCTGGCACAGCTGTGGCTGCCCCTGGATCCCTGGCAGTGCCCAAGGCCAGGCTGGACGGGGCTTGGAGCAGCCTGGGAATGGTGCAAGGTGTCCCTGCCCATGGCAGGGTGGATAAACTGCCTTGTCCCTTCCAGCCCAAACCATTCCATGACCCCAGATCCAAGCCAGCCCCTCCAGCCCACGCCTGTCCCCGCAGGGCCTCACCCGTGTAGGGCAGCAGGGACTCCACAGCGGATTTAATTCCCGAGAACTGCAGGAGGCTGTCGGGTGCCTCGTGCTTCAGGAGTGTCTCCACGACAGCCTGGGCCTCGTGGCAGTTTCGGGAGTTGGTGTTCCACGTCACCAGGAACGCCAGCACGGCCTCTGCGGGGGAAGGAAGCCTGGCCAGGCTGGCACACAGCAGAGCCCACGCTGGCAAACATCCCTGGCTTCTCCAGGGGTCAGCCCCCACGCAGCGACTGAGCCTCCCCATCCCTGCAAGTGTCCAAGGCCAGGTCCTGGCCTACGGAAGGTGTCCCTGCCCGTGGCAGAGCGTGGAACTGGACAATCTCCCAGCCCAAACCACTCCAGGATTGCAGGATTCCAATTCCAGGTGACAAAACAAGTCGCTGACCCAAAAGCTCTCAGCACGCCAATCCTGCCACAAACCTTTCTGATCCTTGCGGAGCCGAACGATGTTCTCTTCCAGGTGCCTCCTCCCCTCGGGCTCCTTGAGGATGGCTGGGGAGAGAAATGAGAGCAGGGACACCATGGGAAAACCGGGGCTTTCAGACTAATTATTGGACTTTGTAGCCTTGAACCAGCTGGAAAAGGTGTCCAGGGAAGGAGAGGCAGGAGATGCCTTCAGAGCACGCTCTGGACTCACCCTTGACCACCGTCAACACCGTGTGCGGCCGGTCCAGGGAAATGGCCAGGCCCAGAGCTTTGAGGTACCTTTTCTCATGGAGAAGGTTAGAAAGCTCTTGCTCTCTGGAAGAACAAATCAGGGGCAAGAGTGAGACAATCTTTGAGTGGTGGAAAAAACCAACACTACACAAAAAGCAGCAGATTTGGCAATAACGGTTAAGAAGTCTGTGGTGCTCGTCAATACACGCCTCAATTCCCTCATTCCAATATTGGGATCACGTGAAGCTGGATGGCTCCAGGCGTGGACAGTTCCACTGCACAGTTTGCCTTTCACAGCTCTTTGTGGCACAAGATCAACTCACTTCATAATCTGCTCCTCCTGTTTAGCCTGTGCTTCTTTCTCCTCAATTTCAGTCACATCCTATTAAAAAAACCAGGATAAGACTTCATCAAATCCTGCTTTAATACAGAAGGGTTTTGATTTAGCCATGAAATGATGTGGAGACCAGTTTCTGCAGCAAAATCTCGGGGTAAAGCAATTTAAATTTAAATTTAAATCCAGCAATTTCCAGCTTCCCTCCAAAGCTCCAGTGCTGGGGCCCATCTGCTGCTCTGGGGAAATACAGGATGGACAAAAAATAACCCCAAACGCCAAGATCAGCCTTGCTGCACCAATTTCAAATGGCAGAAAAGGAGAAAAACACATGAAAAACAAACCCGAGACCCTGAGCTCTCCAAGGACCCCGATTATTAAGCCAGGGAGGAACTGACCCCCGAGCTGTACCTGCCACAGGGTGATGCAGGAGTCACTGGAGGCTGTCACGACCATGTCATCTTTCTTGTTGGAGTGAAGGCCCCAGATTTTATCCTCATGACCATCCAATGTTTTCACACACTCGTTCGTTTTAATTGTCCAGAGTTTTAGGAGACCATCAGATCCACTTTTGGAAGAGAAACACAACAGAAAAAATCACTGGACAGATCCATTCTTGCTCTGTCCCTCCTCGAATATCAGATGAACTTGTCCTATCCCAATTCCTTCCAAACAGGAGCAGATTTAACCAAAAATGTGGAGGGCAAGATGCACCTCTAACTTTGTCTACTGTGTTTGTCCCAACACAGGAATGGCTGAGTAGCCACAAGGAATGCATGGAACAACTGCATTGATTAAAGATTAAAATAACCTCTACAGAAAGCCTAAACATGGCATCTTCCTCCAAATCTTTGCAAAGATTCTTAGGACACAAGACTGTTCTCCCTTGGTGCTGATGATGAGCTCGGCTATTCCCTTAATTCTGGAATCTGCCCAGATCCCTGGGCAGGCACAGACCTGCTGAGCAGCTGAGCCCCTCGGCTCACAAAGATGATCTTCAGCACCGAGGCATCGTGGCCTTCAAAGGTCTGCAAAACAGAAAGGAAGCTCAGCAGTGCCAGAGCCTCTGCCAGGCCTTTGGAGACGCCCCAAAGGATCTGATTTATTCATAAAGCCCAAAGAAATTATCTCCAAGTTTTGGAGGGATCCTTAACGAACCCCAAGGTTTTGCCCAGACAAAATTCTCCTCACCTTCAGACAGCTGAAGTCCCGAAGTCCCCAAAGCTTCAGGGTCCCATCAGCCGAGGAGGTGGCCAAGACCTGATCCACAGGGGAGAACTGCACACACCAGATCCCACGTTTGTGCCCAGAGAAAACCCCCAGGAGGGAGCAGTCGGAGCAGGACCAGAGCTTGGCCAGCCGGTCCTGCGAGCCCGTGGCCAGCAGTTTGTCATTGGGGGACACTGCCACGCTGTTGATGTCCTGGGGAAGCCACAGGAGGAGGAGAAAGAGGGTCAGGCCTTGGCTCTGGCTGTGGGACACGGAACAAACGCAGGCTGCAGCACAGGAGGGAGACTGAAGCACAAAAAGCTCAGGTGGAGCTGTACCTTGTCATGGCCCCTCTCAGTCACCCTGGCATGGAGGGGCTCTGGACTGGAGATCAAAGCTGCTTTTGCTTTGGAAGTGAGGGATTCCGGGATGTTCCAGATCTTGATGGTGCAGTCCTGGCTGCTGGTCACTACAAAGCTCTCCTTCAGCCTGAAAGGAATGAAACCATCAAGTGCAGGGAAACAATTCACTGGTTTCTCCTCCCGGACTGGGACCTCCACGCTCAGCCACTGCTGGGATGTGGAAAAGTGGTTTCATGGCTTTCCAAGCTCTTTCATTTCCAAGCGACTCCCCCATCCCTGGGAGTGTCCAAGGCCAGGCTGGACGGGGGGAGGCGTCCCTGCCCATGGCAGGGGGTGGCACTGGATGAGATTCAAGGCCCTTTCCAACCCAACGCATTCCACGATCCCTTCACACTCGGGCACCACGAGGAGCTGGCAGCAGGGGTGAGAAGCAGCACAGCTGGGAGGGGGCAGCACCCACCAGGACATTCCCCTCCCTCCCCCAGGCTGCGTTACCTGGAGCAGGCGACAGCGCCCACGCTGTGGGCATGGCCCAGGCCCTGGGCCACACAGGTCACCCTGCCAGCCCTGCCCATCCGCCACACCCGGATGCTTCTGTCCTGGGGGGGAAAGGACAGAAAGGCCTGAGTTTTCTGGGGAGTCAGCAGTTCCCTGTGCCTTCATCACATCCCCGAGCCCGACTGGTGCCCGATGTTCCAGCTTGAACTTTTATCTTTGTCATAGCATGGGACAAGATCACCCACTCTGGGGTTCCAGCATGGAGGTTTACTTGTGGTTGTATCAGAGCTTTATTTTTGGGTCTGTCAGGGCCACTGGCACCCTTTCCCCCATCAATCTCACACTAACAACTTTTCTGCACTCTAACAGCAGACCAGGATGACAGAGAAGGAAACACCTCCTTCAGGCCAATAAAATACAACCAATTTTCCCAGGGACAATGTTAAAAAGGGATAGTGGGAGAGCCTTGTATTTGGGCCACGCAGCAGACAGCTACTGAGTGAACAAAAAGCCCTTTCTGAAGTTCCAAAAGGAACATAATTTTGCCCACAAGGATCCCTAGGAATGAAGGGTTTCATTAAATGGAGAACAGTGACACACCTTGGCACTGGTGACAAACAATCGGCCCTTCCTGAAGACATCCAAAGCCAGGATTGTTTCTGAACAGAAGAAATAAAAGCTGGTGGGTGCAGAGCAATGCTGAGATAGGACAACAGAAAGGGTTGAGTTAATGAGCCCAGTGCTTAACGAGGCCAGTTAATGAGACAGGGGACAGGTCGAGGACAAGACACCCCAGTCCCTATGGGCTGAGCCTGTCACTCACCTGCACCTTCAGCTGCAATTTCAACTGATCTCACTGCCAGGGACAGGGACAGGGACAATGTCCTGGCCAGAGACATCCTCTCCCCACACCACTCCCAAAGCCGCTGTGATGCTGCTGCCCCAAGGACTCAAGGACTCCTCTCCACCAGAGCTCCAGGAGCAGCTGGATAAAGGCAAAGCTGCCCATGGCCCCCCCGGGCAGCGCTGTCACACACCTGTGTGGCCATACAGGATCTGGCAGTGGGACGTTGCCAGCTCAAACACTTTCAGCTGGGGGCTGTTGGTGGCCACAACAATGTGAGAGTCACCAGGGCCCAGGAACTTCACATCCAGAACCTCCTCGTTGTATCCTGTGAGCTGCAATGGAAACAGGCCAAGAGAGAAAAGGCGGCTGAAGGAGAAGGTGGGAATGACTGGTTTCCATTTCACGCTGGGTGTAATTTCTCCACACAGGAGGATTTCTGGCTGAGTCTGTTCTGCTTTCTCGCTCCTGTGCTGGTCTCTGGGCAACATTCCCCCAAACCAGTGGAAATCTCTGGCACCATGGAACAATTCCAGAAGAGGCCGGGGCCAAGGGCGCCCCTGGGCAAAGCTCTTCCAGAAGCAGAGCTGATCCTGGAGCACGGATAAAGGCAAAGGGAGGCTGAGGGCTCTCACCTGCTTCCTGAGCTGGAGGGTTTGAGCATCATAGAAGACGATGTTGTGCTCCACGGACACGGTGAGGATCTCTTTCCTGGCGGGAACAAACTGGCACTGGGAGAGGCTGTGCTCACTCGGCTCCTCCTGCGGCGTGAAGGGCACGGGCTGGGTGTGCACACAGGCAGCTGTGGCCACCTCCCACACCCTCAGGATGCCTGGAAAAGCAGGGGAAATCATGGCAGAGCCACTGCTTTACACACTGGGTGTCCAAGGAATATCATTCAAACCACGCTGGGAAAAGCCACACGGCTCCAAGGCAAGACTGGGCAGGATCCAGCAGCTGAAAAAGCCTCAAGGTTTGGTTCTTCAGTGCAGATCAAACTCATCGAGTTTGAAAACAGAGATAAATGTGTTTGAGTATTAAATGGATCAGACTGTGCCTGTTCCATCCTGCTCACCCTCTCCTGCCCAAGGAACTCAGGAGCAGGCTCCGCTCTCCACCCAAGGCTTCTGCCACATGGAGAACTCACAGCCCAGGAATAACAGCTGTGAAGTGACTCAAGGGCCACCCTTCAGGCTCCAAAAGTGACACTCACCTTTGCTGCCAGCTGTGACAAAGTGCAGCCCTTGTTTCTTCACACCCAGCTGAGAGAAATCTCCCTCCTCAGGCAACAACACAGCGGCTTCCACCGTCTGCAAGAGTCAGAGAGGCACAGAACCAGAGCTGAAAGCCCCTGGGAAGGGAGAGAAACCTGATTTCACAATGTACAGTCCCTAAAGAGGGAGACCGTGGCCTAAAAACTACAGAGGACCTCAAAGGAAGAAAGAAAAAGCAGTTTCACCTCATAGACAGGGACGGTTCGTTTGCTCTGCCTGGTCTCCAGGTCCCAGACCATGCAGATCTTGTCACGGCCCGAGCTGCAAATGAAAAGCTCAGTTTTAGTGCTAAACCTGTTCTACTTGGGACTGGGTGCAAACTTGGCACTGTGGGAGCTCGACACCTCTCTGGAAAGGCCATGGGAGAGGGAGCAGCAGCATTCCCTGTGCCAGCACAGGATATTCCCAGAAGCACAGGCAGGTTGGATGGGGCTGGGAGCACCCTGGGACAGTGGCAGGTGTCCCTACCCAGGGCAGGGGTGGCACTGGGTGGGCTTGAAGGTCCTTTCCAAACCAAACCACTCCGCGATTCCAATGTGGAGGTGCTGACACCCACTGAGCGCTTGCACCGCCCCTTCCCCTCACAGCAGAGCCTGCCCAGAGCCTCCAGGAGCCCCCAGTCCTGCAGGAGGTGAACGGAGGGAGGCCAAAGCCCTGCCAGGAGGTACCTCAGGAGGGTGTTCCCATCTGCAAAGGCCAGCGAGGTGACAGCACTGAAGTGCCCGTCCAGCGCTGCCACGCACTTGCTGGAGCTCAGGTCCCAGATGCGGATCTTGTAATCGATGGAGGAGGAGAAGAGCTGCAGGCGGGAGATGTCGGGGTGGAACTCGACCAGGCTGGGCAGAAGGAGAGGGACAGGACAGGAATCAACCACCCAGCCTTTGAATGATGCACGTCCCACAGCAGGGCAGGTTGGATGGGCTCAGAGCATCCTCGGCTAGCGGGAGGTGTCCCTGCCCAACAGTTCTGTGAGTCCACAAAAATTCTGGACCGAACTGTTTCCTCTCTGGGCAGGATCAGCCACAACCCTGCTCTCAAAAGCCAGGAGGAGCCCAGAACCTGCTTGGAATGGACCTTCATGTCCCATTAACTCAAGAATTCCGCATCAATCCCAGTATCCCAGCACAGGCAGGGACTGACAGACAGGACTGGCCCTTACTGTACCACTCCACAGGAGCCTTTCAGGTTGTGTGTGCAGTAGTGTTTGATCATATCCCAGACCTTAATGGTGCTGTCACAGCCTCCTGTGGAGAGAAGGACACCTGGCAATGAGCTCTGCAGGACAGAGCCGTGCCCAGTCCAGCAGATCCCCGGACCGGACACGGCACCGAACCCCTCCTGACCCTGCCTTTGGGCGGTCACCCAGGAGCAGGAAAGCCGCCGGGTCACCCCCAGCGTGGCAGAGGTGGCTCCTACCTGTGGCCAGCAGCGTGGCCGTGGGGTCGAAGGCCGCGGCGGCCACGGGCGCGGTGTGCACGGCTCGCCAGGTGCGCTCACACCTGCGCTCCCCCCAGCGCCAGCGGCGCAGCAGCAGCGCCCGGCTCGCTGTCACCAGCACCTGGGGACGGGGGGGCAAGGCAAGGCAAGCACCGTGAGCCACGGGCTGGCTCCTTGGGGTGCGCGGCGCAGAGCGCCGCAGATTGAACTGGCACAGCCAGGTTGATAACCCCGGTGCTGGGCAAGGACAGAGCTCTGAACGTCACAGGAAGGTTGGGTTAAGTCTGGTGATGGCAAAGGAAGATTGAAGCAGCTTCTGCCAGCAAATGTTGTAAAATGTGTCAGTTCTGTCTGTGTGATGTTTAAGCTAACTGTTGTAGTAAAAAGTTACGAGCTTTCCTAGAATGATATATAAGCATTTGGAAATCTCAGTAAAAACGAATTCTGATCGGCGAATCAATCTTCCCGTCTCCCTCTCCATCCTCGATTCTCACTGACACGGTTTGGGTTTCTGTCAGCCCCACGCAGCACAGGGAGCTGCTGCGGGAGCTCAGCTCTGAGTCTGACCCACAGGGAAGGGCCTGAGAGGGCTCCAGAGGATGGCAGGAAGCACACAGGGCGTGGAACAGAACCATGGAATATCCCCAGCTGGAAAGGATGCACAAGGACCATCGAGTCCAAGCGCCGGCCCTGCAGACACCCTGAAATTCCCCCCATTCCTGGCTCAGCCCGTCCCAGGCTGCTCACGGCCCCCAGCACAAACCCACCTCATCATCAGGGCTGAGCACAAACGCTGTGACATCCTCCTCCTCATCCTGGGAAAACAGAAGGGAAGTCCCACAGTTAAACCATCCCTGGAGGGATCTCAGAGCTCCCTTCTCCTCGCGGCTCTGCCGACACCAAGCACAGCTCGGGGACCACCCGAAAATTGTGTTTGGGTCCGTTCCCACCCTCCCTGCACTCCTCACTCCTGGGAGCTTTATATCCGCGGGGAGAAAACTCTCCGGGAGCCTCGGAAAACGCTCGGGAGAGGCCGATCCCCGTCACCTGCTGGAGGCTGTGCAGGAGAGCTCCCGTTTCCACATCGATGACGTTGACTTTGCTCCCACAGGGGCAGAACATGAACTTCCCATCCCGGCTGATCTGCAGAAAAGGGATCGGGAACAGGAACGTTAGAGCCAGGAGGCGCGACATTCCCAGACGCCCCTCCAGAGCCGGCATTACCTGGATTCGCCCTCCTTTGTAAAACGGTTCGATCTTCCGCGTCGCGGCGTAGCTGGAAGGGAAAGAGACGCGCGGAGAGGCCCCGTTAAAGCGGAGCGGCGGCGGCCCGGGGGCTCCGATCGCACGGCCCGGCCCAGCCCGGCCCCTCGCTCGCCCTCGCAGCCCCAGCCCGGTCCCGTCGCTCCCTCACTTGCTCTTGAAGCGCACGGCGGTGGCGGCGGCCGGCTCCGTGTCCGCCATGGCCGCGACCCACGTGCTTCCGGCCGCACTTCCGGGAAGTGAGGGAGCACTTCCGGCGCCACCGGTGACGTAACGGGGAGACGCCACCGGCGCCACGCGGAGCGGCTCCGGAGACCGGGATGAGATTTACCCGTTCCTCCGGGAGAGCCCGGCCCGGAGCAGCTCCTGCGCTGCATTCCGCTGCTATCCACAGCGATCTCCAGCAAAACCGCCCCTTCCCGCCCCAAGGAAGCGACTTAGCGCGTCCCACCACAGCGTAAAGCAGGACTTTTCACACTTAGAAAGAAGAGAGACGCTCCATCTTTTAAGCATTTCAGTTTTTATTGCACATCAAAATACAAAACCGCATCGTTTTCAGCTGTGGCTCCCGCGTCGCCGTCCATCACGGCGTCCCCGTGCTCTTCACGGCTCCTCCGGGGCAGGGACCGCCGTGGGAGTGTCAGCCCAGCCCTCTCAGCGGCCGGGAACGGCGCCTGGTGCAGGAGAACAAAGCTCTGAGACAAAGAGCCCCCACAGCCCCTCACTCCCGGCGTCCGCCGGGCACGGGCCTTATGGGAACATGGGTTTCATTCCCCACACAGAGCCGTGGGCAACAAGCTTAATGTTCCCGATGCTATGGGCGCCGTTATCTCACCCGGGGCCACAGCAGACCCCGAATGATTTTCAGACCGCGCCGGACGCTACCGCAGCCCCCGGAGCGCCTTTCCGGGACGCTCCCTGCACCCCACCCGGCCAGCGCCACAAGCACTTCCCAGCAGAGCTTTATAAAGCCAAAGCCGCACGGAAGGAGGGCGATGCGGCAATGCCCTCCCACTCCCGCACCTCCTCACCCGCCGCCGCCCCGCCGCGCTCTGAGGGCTCCGGCCCTGCGCGCCCCTTTACGGCGGGGCCGCGCCGCGCCGCCCCGCGCTCTGTATAACTCAGCATCAGTGGCTCGGTCCGGGCCGCGCTGTTATTCCTCATTCAGCCCGCGGGGCAGGCGCTGCTCCCTCGAGGGCCCCGCGCCGCTCCGCG
>WBMY01017202.1:132273-149628 GCA_013397315.1 Donacobius atricapilla
ACCATCCGCGCCCATCCGCGCCCGGCGCGGCCAGCCTGATGCCCCGCTTTGTTACAGCAAATGGCGGACGACGCCGGTGCTGCGGGAGGAGCGGGAGCGGCCCGCGGGGGCTTCCGCGGTGGATTCGGGACCGGGATGCGGGGCCGCGGGCGCGGCCGCGGGAGGGGCCGCGGNTGGGAGGGGGTGGGATTAGCTGACCTTTGAGACCCCCGTCAACCCAAACTGTTGCAGGATTCCATGATTTCTGTGTGCTCAGTGCCCGGCTCTTGCAGGAGTCGGAGATCATCGATTTCTTCCTGGGCTCCTCGCTGAAGGATGAGGTGCTGAAGATTATGCCTGTGCAGAAACAGACCCGTGCTGGGCAGCGCACCAGGTTCAAGGTAATCCCGTTTTTCTGGATCCTCCTGTTCACAACTTTCCTCCTGCATTTTGAGTGTCATTGTAATCAATCCAAACCCCTTTTGCTGTCACATCTAGCAAATTAATATTCTGTTGTGAAAACTATTAGTAGTTTATTAAATGTATTAACTTGAAAATGTCAGGGAGGTGTGCAGATGTTCCTTGAGGCAGCACTGCCCCAAAAGTCGGAGTGCAAGACAAAAATTTTGTTTTGAGCAAACTCTTCTGACCCTGCAAAATTCAGTTGTTCTTGCACAGCAGTGTTGGGTTCTCAGGGAGAAGTTTTGGGCAGAAAGAGGGATTGCCGTTGGGAAATCACGGGGAGTTCTGACCAGTGTGAGGCTGCAGCAGGGAACTGAACCTCAGTGCTTTAACCTCGGCTGATCCTGACTGAAGAATGAACTCTGAGGGGGAAAACGGGGTTCCAAGATCTGTGTGCGAGGTTTGGGGGTGAGCTCTGCTGAGCACACACCACGGAGCATCCCTGCGGGGAGCAGTGAAAACCCTTCTGCCCGCAGGCCTTTGTCGCCATCGGGGACTACAACGGCCACGTGGGGCTGGGGGTGAAGTGCTCCAAGGAGGTGGCCACGGCCATCCGCGGGGCCATCATCCTGGCCAAGCTGTCCATCGTGCCCGTGCGCCGCGGCTACTGGGGCAACAAGATCGGCAAGCCGCACACGGTGCCCTGCAAGGTGAGCTGGACGTGCCCGGCCTGGCCCGGCCCCGGGGCTGCTGGCGGCTGTCCCGGGGGCCGTGACCCGCCGTGTCCCCGTGGTGTCCCTGCAGGTGACCGGGCGCTGCGGCTCCGTGCTGGTGCGCCTGATCCCGGCGCCCCGCGGCACCGGCATCGTGTCGGCCCCGGTGCCCAAGAAGCTGCTGATGATGGCCGGCATCGACGACTGCTACACGTCGGCGCGGGGCTGCACGGCCACCCTGGGCAACTTCGGTGAGCTCTGGGCCGCCCGTGCCCCCGCTGGGCACAGCCCCTGGGCTTGGTGCTGGTTTGTGGCCTGGCAGTGCCAGAGTCAGTCAGAAATTAAGAGCCCCGAATCTCCCAATCTGCGCGATTGCACTCTGTGCCGTGGTGTAATTGTCGTAACTGGAGAGAGAGAGAAACCTGGCTTTTGTGGGTTCATCAGAGAGGCCCTCCCGTGGTCTCCCTGGTCCTTTCAAAATTCCACATTCTCCTGACCGGGGGGGTGTTTTGGAGCCGTGGGTGGGTTGGATCAGCAGCAGTTGATTTGCAGTGTGTGACATCTCTCTGCAGCTAAAGCCACCTTCGATGCCATCTCCAAAACCTACAGCTACCTGACTCCTGACCTCTGGAAAGAGACAGTCTTCACCAAGTCTCCTTACCAGGTAAGAGCGTTTTGGTAACTTGCAGCTCCAGTCTTGCCCCTAGAACTCAGCTTGCTGTACCCAAACATTTGGTAACCATAAAGTTGAGCTGCCCCAGTGCCCAGCAGGGATGGGAGGTGGTGCTGAGGAACCCCTCAGAGGGGTTTTGGGGAATCACCCGCTGTTGATGTTTCTTGCAGGAGTTCACTGATCATCTGGCCAAGACCCACACGAGAGTGTCTGTGCAGAGGACCCAGGCGGCCGCGGTGGCCACCACCTGAGCGGGTTTTGTAGGAGAATAAAGAGATCAGAGAACCAGGAATGGGTCTTGGTGTGATGGGGGGCAGGTGGGTTAAACCGCGGCGTGGGCTGGGTTGGATCTTCACTGAAGGGATTCTGAGCCAGGGCAGAGCAGCACACAGAGTGCTCTGGTGGCTCACAGAGGAGAGGATGGGTCCAGAGGGCAAACCCCAACAGTGGCAGCCCCAAGTGCCTGGAGCTGAGGGCTTGCAGAGCTCCTCAAAGAACCAACACAGACCCCAGCTGTACAGATGTCTGTTTATTGTGGAGGCCAGCGGCACCGGAGGTCAAGGGAGCAACATGCACTTGGATACCAGCACCATGGAGGGAGCAACTGCTTTAGCTCTGCTGCTTTTCTTCTGCTGCCTTCCTCTCCTCCATCATCCTGTGCTTCTGCTTCATCAGGCATGTCCGTGCATTCCCGTGGTAACCCAGATCTCCGTCTGAAAAGGAAAGGAAATGCCTGAGCAGTGCCTCGCACAAGCCTGTGTTCCACGAGCAGTGTGGGACGTGGTTCCAGAGCCCCCTTCCCTGCGTTTAGACCCCTTTCCCTGTGTGCTGGTGCCACACTCACATCTGTCCTGGTAGGCCTTGGTGACCTGTGCCAGCAGCTCCATCTCCTTGGCACAGTTCTGGAACTGGTTGGGCCCTTCCCTCTGCTTGCACGCAGCCATCCTTTCCCGCACTATTTCCACGATTTCCTGATCAACCATCCTGCGAGAGAGAGGGTGAGGAATGCAACAGCAGCCTTGAGATGACAGAAAAGCTAAACCAAGGGGTGAGAGCACCCTATGGAACATCAGCTCTGGGATTTTCGGGGTCCTGGTCCCTAATGGCACCATGCCCAGACGTGCTGCAGGGACAGCAGGACACTGATGTGTAATGGGGTGGGCTGGAGGCACTGCCTGTCCAGGTGCCGCCATACCTGTCCCTCCTCCACTGAGCCTCGGCCTCATAGTAGCACAGGTAGTCGCCCTCCAGGCACTCGCTCAGGTCAGGCACACGGCGGAACTTCTGGTGGTAGTAGTAGAACTTGTTCTTGTTTTGCAACCGCTCAATCAACTCTGCAGGGACAGCCTGGTCAAACCCGCCGGCCCCAGCTCCGAGGGGCAGCACAGCCCCAGCGCTGGCACTGCCCCTGCCACCTTCCCAGGCAGCAGCAGTGCGTCCATTACTGTGCCCAGCTGTGTGTCTGTCCCTCTGTGCTGTGTCCCATGTCCTGTGCACACTGTTACTGTGTCCCTGTATTCCGTGTACCTGTCACAGTGCCCACGCTGTGTCCGTGTCTGTCCCTCTGTCCACGCCGTGTCCTATGTCCCTATGTCCCCATGCCGTGTTCTTGTCAATGTCCCGTGTCCCATATCCCGTCCCTCTGCCCGTGCTGTCATTGTCAGGACCCATGTCCCCGTGTCCTTGCGTGTGCCCTCTGCCTGTCCAGGTGCCCGTGTCCTCACGCCTTTGCCCCGTGCCCCGCTGTGCCCATCGCGGTGTCCCCGTCCCCACGCCGCTGCTCAACTCCCACGGGGAGGGGACAGGGGGACGGGATGAGGGGCTCGTCCCGCCGATACCTCGGACGAAGGTGACGGGCGCGTCGAACACATAGCTGAAGGCGGACTGGAAGGAGTTGACGGGGTTGGGCACCGACGTGGTCCTCTCGGAGACGGGGGTGCGGGTCGGCGGTACCTTGTACGCCTCCCAGTCGTGATCCTCCGGCATGGCGGCGGCGGCGGGGAAAGATGGCGGCGGCCCTGAGGGGGCGGGACCCGGCAATATGGCGGCGGCCCGAGGGGCGGGACCCGGCAATATGGTGGCGGCCCTGAGGGGGCGGGCAGCGGCAATATGGCGGCGGCCCCGGGGCACGCCGGGAGTTGTAGTCCGCCTGTCCCGCCTCCGTGAGGGGACCGCAGAACCGCGGCGCGGGTCGCGTTGGAAAAGCGCGCAGCTCGTCCCGTCCGTCCCCACCTCCCTGCTCCGCAGGGCCATCCCGCAGCACGTGGCACGGGGCTGCGAGCAGATGGCTTTGGGATATCCCCCGTGGGGCAGGCTCCACACGCTCTGTGGGGTCGGCGCTCGACCGCTGCGCAGGGATAAAGCTCTGCCTCATGGCCAGGTGGAACTTCTTGCGATCAGTTCCTGCCCGTTCCTCTGGTGCCATTGCTGAGCCCCCAAAGCAGAGCCTGGCCCCTGCTCGGAGCCCTCCCTGCACACAGCGACACGCGGGGCTGCGGGCCCCTCTCAGCTGTAGAAAATGTCTCTGCCCATGGCAGGAGTTGGGAACGGATGATTCCTAACGTCCCTTCTGATCCAAACTGTTCCGTGATTCCCAGATGTGTTGTCTCGATCCCTTTTCCAGTCAGAATCACAAAGCCTGGGCTGACAGAGCGATTTCCAGTCTGTGCTGGGGGTACCTGGTGCAGGTGTTCACAGCTCTGGGTGTGTGGTACCCCTTTTGGAAACTGCCCTAATTCAGGAAACTGCCCTAATTCCTGCCATTCACATTAGAGTCGTTCAGGGGGGGAGAAGCGTAAACTGAGCCAGCAGCAATTGACCTTTATCACACCACAACTGTCGTGTCCAACCTGCCAGGAATGAAATGAATATCGCAGCGGGTGAAGCGAGCGGCTAAATTTGTGTCTTCAGACCCATTCCCATCTTAAGTATTAATCTGGGGAGGCACTTCTGACAGCCTCTCTCTGCTGCTGCCCCGGGCTGAAGACGTCCCATGGTTGGTACAGCTCTGCTGGAGTCGCTTGTGTGCGAGGGTCGGCGAGCAGGGCTGGGGTTTGCTCCCGGAGGTGCCACTGGAATGGGGTCGGAATCCTCAGAGTTCCACTCTGGGAAATGAGCTGGGTGGAAAGCACAGCCGGGCGCTGGGACTGATCTGAGCTAGGAAGGGACTGCAGTGGGTGCAGGACTAATCCTTCGCTGCTTGTGCTTGAGGTTTATGTGTTTATCTCTTCTCATCTGGCTTTCAAGGTGCCTTTAGAACCTGTGCATGTTCCATTCCTTTGGGCATCCTTTCCCCTGTTATCCCCATCCTTGGCTGCTCTTATTTTGTGCCATTTGCCTTGATGACATGAAGCCCAGGAATTCCAAGCAGGCTACAGGATACAAAATAAATTGTCATAATTAAGAGCACAGAAGGACAGACCTAATAAAGAATGTATTTTTCCTTCGAAGGCCTTCAGAAGAAGCTGAAGGAGAGATCATGTTGAGGTTTTTATTCCAGTGGCATCATTTGTCCAGAAATTTAGTAAATTCACACTGACAAAGAGTAGATTTGGAATGGGTATTAGGAAGAAATCCTTTCCTGGGGAGGGTGGGGAGGCCCTGGCACAGGGTGCCCAGAGAAGCTGTGGCAGCCCCTGGCGTTATCCAAGGCCAGCTTGGATGGGGGTTGGAGCCACGTGGGACAGTGGGAGGTGTCCCTGCCCATGGCCGAGGTGGGACTGGATGGCCTTCCACCCCAAACCATCCCAGTATTCTATGGCATTTTTTCCATGTACATGACAGAAGCTTGAACAAAATCCTGCCCTGTTACAGCTCAGGGAAGAGCCCAGAATCTCTGTGGCATTCCCATCTGAAGCGGGGGGGGATTTTTGTTGTGCTTTTGTTGTGTTTCCCTTGACCCCATTTTCCGGGGAGCCAAGAGTGAAGCCCCCCTTGGTCGTTGCTCTCCGCAGTCCCACCGCAAGTTCTCCGCTCCCAGGCACGGCCACCTGGGCTTCCTGCCCCACAAGCGGAGCCGCCGGCACCGAGGGAAGGTGAAGGCCTGGCCCAAGGATGACCCCAGCAAACCAGTCCACCTGACAGCTTTCCTGGGCTACAAGGCTGGAATGACCCACACCGTGCGGGAGGTGCACCGGCCCGGGCTCAGTAAGGCTTGCCTGCAGGGGCCACGTCCACGAGGGAAAGGAGGGAATAGGCTCCTCGGGAAGGGCTGGTTATGGAAAGGGGAGGTGGAGCCCGCAGCTCTCTAGGTTAAATCCTGGCTATGCAGATCTTGGATGGCCAAAGGCCACCTCAGCACTGGCTGAGCGTGGGGTTTCCTGGAACTCTCCACACTGGGATGGCGAGTGGTGGTTTGGGAGGTGGGAGGGCTGGGGCTGGAACGTGACCTCGCTCCCAGCACTGTGAGAGCAGGAATCCTCCAGGGAATGACCTGATGCCAGAGGATGCCGGGCACCACTTCCCTTTGCTGCCTTGCAGAGATCTCCAAGCGGGAGGAGGTGGAGGCCGTGACCATCATCGAGACGCCCCCGATGGTGGTGGTGGGGGTGGTGGGCTACATCGAGACGCCCAAGGGCTTGAGGAATTTCAAGACTGTTTTTGCCGAGCACATCAGCGATGAGTGCCGGCGGCGCTTCTACAAGAACTGGTACGTGCTCCCGAAAAGGGTCACTAAACACTGGGACAGCCCAGGGAAGTTTGGAGTCACCACCCTGGAGGTGTCCGAGGGACAGCTGCATGTGGCATTCAGGGCTCTGGGCTGGGTGACGAGGTGTGGATCTGTCACAGGTTGGAGTCGATGATCCTGGAGGGCTTTTCCGACCTCAGTGATTCTGGGATTCCCAGAGTGGGGGTGTCCTGGGGGGCTGCCTGTGAGGGGTGTCTGGCAGGAACTCCACAGGCTCTCCGGGATGCCCAAACGCGCATCTCCTGTGGAGAGAAACTGCTGCCTCTTTAGTCATGCACAGGGACATTGCAAACAGCCCGGTGCTGGGGAGCAGCGTTTGCATATGTAAATTTATTCTAATAGCAGAACCAAGTTAGCTCTCTCCACAATATCGTATGGCAGGTTCCTTTTCCCTCGTGGTGCTCGGGCTCGTCGGCTCCAGAGTTAACTGGAACCCTTGAGCTGGAGTGAAACCAGATTTGCCAGGGGAAAATTGATGCAGAATGTGGCCCCTGGCCCTCATAAACATCAACACCCCTCAGCAGAGAGGGAGGTGGAAACACGAATTTCCTCACTGCAGGAATTGTGTCTCCTGCAACAGTGCCATGGAGACCCACCCACCACACGTCTCTGATCCCCGTTTTCTCCTGTCAGCCCTTTTTCACGGCTCCTTCTCTTCCCTCTTCCCACCCAAAGCCCTTGACAGTCAGGGGAGGCTCAGGTATCCACAGGTAGCCGGGAAGTGCCTCTGTGGTTTCCTGGCGGCAGGAATCTCCTGAAACAGTGCCATGGAGACCCACCCACCGCACTCTGAGTCCTGCTTTCTGCTGCCTCTGATTTTGCGCCTGTGTTTTGATGGTGCTGAGTCAGGCAGTGAGAGACAACTGCATTCCTCAGGCAGAGAGGTTTGAATTACCCTTGAAGGAGCCCTTTTCACGGCTCATTATCCACTTCCCTCTTCCCACCTCAAGGTCCTGACAGCCAGGTGAGGCTCAGGTATCCCCAGGTTCCTTGTGCCTCCGAGGAGGTGGCTGCCAAGGTGACCTGTCCCCTCTCTGCGCTGTCACAAGCCCTTTATCAGCTCTGATGGATGTTGAACCACTTCTGTCCCCAGGCACAAGAGCAAGAAGAAGGCGTTCACCAAGTACTGCAAGAAATGGCAGGATGAGGCTGGGAAAAGGCAGCTGGAGAAGGATTTTGCAGCCATGAAGAAGTACTGCAAGGTCATCCGGGTCATTATGCACACACAGGTCAGAGCCTCCCCCCGGAATGGGCAGGGGGCTCGGGGGTTTCCTCAGCTCTGAAGGGCCTGGAGATGGGATCAGGGGGTGTTTTGGTGGGGTCACAGAGGCTGAGAGAGCAGAGGGTGTGAGATAGGCGATGGGAGGTGCTGGCTGACCTTTCCAGCTGCCTCCTGACCTCCCAGTCGTCCCCCAGAGCTTTCTGCTCCAGGGTTGCCGTGGGGGCTGTGGTTTGGGAACACTGGGGCGCCCCCACATCCCGATGGGAACCCACACACCCTGTGGAGGAGAGCAGGAGGAGGGCAGAGCCTGGGCAGGTCCTGAGTCCTGTGTCAGCAAGGGACCTTGGGCCTCATGATCACCTCGAATTAGCAACTGGTGTCAAATGTTTTGGGCAAAAATAACCCCACGGGCAGGCACAGTTTTGCCAGATGCTGATTGCTGGATCCACTGCGACCCATTTCAATGCTGATCCCTGGAGTTAAGGGCTGCTTTGGAGTCTGGGGGAGACCTAAGTTGGCTCAAGGCCAGACAAGGTCTCTGGGCTTGAGGACAAGGAGTTGGCTCTGTAAAATCCCAGTTATAAAGAGCTGCTGACCCAGGGCTGCTGTGAAAGGGGGTGGCAGAGAGGTGAAGCAGTGCCTCCCTCATGCACTGTGGGTGACCCAGCCCTGCTGCACCCTCCTGTCCGTGGGGCGAGGGGCCACACGCCACCCTAAGGCACTGTGTGCTGCAGATGCGGCTGCTCCCACTGAGGCAGAAGAAGGCCCACATCATGGAGATCCAGCTGAATGGGGGCACAGTGGCTGAGAAGGTCGACTGGGTCCGGGAGAGGCTGGAGAAGCAGATCTCTGTGCACAGTGTCTTCAGCCAGAACGAGATGATCGATGTCATCGGCGTGACCAAGGGGCACGGGATGAAAGGTGCAGGGCTTTGGGGCTGTCTTTCTCACATGGCTCTGCCCATCAGGTGGTTTGGGGGTAGGAGAGTGTTAACCATGCTGAGAACCCCCAGCTTTTTGTAGAGGGAGTAGCAAAGAGCCTCAGGATCTTAAGCCTGACATCCAGTTCTGTTGTGGCAGGGCTCAGTTTCCTTAATCTCAGGGATTCCAGCAAGGGAAAAATTCAACAGGGTCATCTTTTATGTAGATACAAAGGAGCTGACAAGGTTACCTCTGGTGAAAAGGTTTACCCTGAGATTAAGGCCAGTGAAAGCCGTGTTGACTGTTGTGCCTGGAGGCCTCCCAGGAGGCTCAGAGGCACTGTCAGTACATAAAGCAACCAGGTCTAATGGGAAGTGGCTCTGGAACTGGGTGGTCTTTATGGTCCAATCCAATCCAACCCAATCCAATCCAATCCAATCCAATCCATTCTGTGGTGGTGTGAATGTCTCACAAAGCCCACATGTGCAGGCGTGTGGGCATGGAACACCTCCCGGTCTGATCAGAGCCATGGGAAGTGAGAACAGCTCCTGATCTCCTCCCAGCACAGCCTCCCCTGAGAACTGCAGGGGAGCAATGGGATTGTCCCTCAGGGGAGCAATGGGATTGTCCCTTAGAGGAGCAATGGGATTGTCCCTCAGGGGGGCAATGGGATTGTCCTTCAGGGGAGCAATGGGATTGTCGTTCAGGAGAGCAATGGGATTGTCCTTCAGGGGAGCAATGGGACTGTCCCTCAGGGGGGCAATGGGATTGTCCCTTAGGGGAGCAATGGGACTGTCCTTCCCCAGCCCCAGCCCCTGCTGCTGACCCTGCCCGCTGTTCCCACACTCCCAGGGGTGACCAGCCGCTGGCACACCAAGAAGCTGCCCAGGAAGACGCACAAGGGCCTGCGGAAGGTGGCCTGCATCGGGGCCTGGCACCCGGCCCGCGTGGGCTACTCCATCGCCCGGGCTGGCCAGAAGGGCTACCACCACCGCACCGAGATCAACAAGAAGGTATGGCCTGGGGGGGCTCCCTCAGGCCTCCCACCCTGTCACCATCCTCCTCCCCACAGTACCCTCAGCTCCCCACGTCCTCCCGCATGTTTCCCTGGACGTCTCCATGTCTTTCCTGATGCTTTTCTGCTGCTCGAGGGCGCACCTTGGTGAAAAGTGCGTGATTCTGTGGAGGATTCTGTCACCTTGTGAAACTCCTCAGCAAGGGGCAGGAGAGTCTCCATCTCCACCGCCTCTCTGTTGCCAGATTTACCGCATTGGCCACGGGATCCACGTGGAGGACGGCAAAGTGGTGAGGAACAACGCCTCGACGCACTACGATATCACCGAGAAGACCATCACGCCTCTGGTGAGGGCTGAGGGGTGATGGGGCTGTGACCCTCCCGGCTCTCCCAGCCGGCTCTCCCGCCCACCAGCCCCTCTGCTCTCCCCACAGGGTGGTTTCCCTCACTACGGGGAGGTCAACAACGACTTCCTCATGCTGAAGGGCTGCGTGGTGGGCACCAGGAAGCGCGTGCTCACCCTCCGCAAGGTGAGAGCACCAGGCTGGGACGGGCTGCAGCTCCCCAGGAACACATTCCCCACATGGAGAACCCTCCCAAATGCTGGGCAGGGACACTGGGTGGGTCCTTGGTGCTGTGTCACACACGAGTGTTGTGCTGAAGCCATTGGCAGGTGGATGGAGCTGGAGAGGTTCAGAGCTCTGAGGGCTGAGGTTCATTTCAGAAATGAAACCTTGGATTGTCACGGAAAGGTGACTGGGCACTGGAAGGGGCTGCCCAGGGACGTGGTGGTGGAGTCACTGGTGTTTAAGGACAGAGTGGATGTGGCACTCAGTGCCATGGTCTGGGTGACAAGGTGGTGTCGGGTCATAGGTTGGACTTGGTGATCTCAGGGGTCTCTTCCTAGCTGATCCTGTGATTCTGTAAAATGCTGAGCGAAGAGCAGCTCCGCAAGCTCTCCACCACCTGAGCACCTGGGGTTTGCTCTGAGAACACGGATTTTTGAGGGGATATTTGTTCAGAGGATATTCCAACCCTGCTTCCATGAGACCAGCTCTCCTGACTTCCTGTGACGATTCTCCTGATGCTGTGGCTGTTCTTTCCCAGTCCCTCCTGGTGCACACCAGCCGCCGGGCCCATGAAGCCATCGAGCTCAAATTCATTGACACCACTTCCAAATTTGGCCACGGCCGCTTCCAGACAGCTCAGGAAAAGAGAGCTTTCATGGTGAGTTCCTTGGGCTGCCTCCAGCTCCTCGTGGGGCCACCGCAACTGCCCGACTCCAACCAAGCATCTTCCAGGAGTCCACGGGCAGGGAGGTGGAACTGGACAAGTTTCACGTCCCTTCTGACCCAAACCATTCCAGGATTCTATGATTCCACGATTCTGTGGTTTGTTTCTCGCTACAACAACAACCAAATGGGTGCTTGAGACTCTCTTGCCTAAAGGCAGCCATGAATTCAGTTCACACAGCAGAAATGATGCGAAGGAAGAGCAGGATGGTTGTGTGAGTGATCCAAGACAACTCAACCCACAAATAAAGGACCATATGGGCAACCAGTTCCCATTCACCACGGGAGGTTTTAAACAAGCAGTTAACTTGGCAGGCACTGTCTTTGCCATATGGTGCCTTTCACTTGGAATTGTGCGCTGCTTTGATTTGTTTGGAATGATTTATAGCTTTAATGTTCTTAGAGGAAGAAAAGTTTAGGTCAAATTCAGATGCAAATTTGTGGTGCCTTTGTCGGAAGCTTTCAAGAAGGCCAGGCAGTGTATTTTTCTTAAATCCAGGGGAAAAAAAATATAATTATATAACCCAAACACAGCAGTTTCCTGAATAGTTTTGCAGCCTTCACCAGGCTGGTGTGAGTCTGAGTCTGAAGTGGAGGAAGCACTGAGTAAATCAGGAGAGGGAGAAGGAGAAGGGAAAGAAACAACTGCCCGAGTCCCACGCAGATGTAAACTGGGTCTGGAACTGGCCTGTCAGCCAGAAATGCCATGTGAAGCTGGCTAAGCCTCCTTAGTGCTGGCAGGGGGATTGGTCGGGCACTGCCTTTGCAGGGCTCTTTAGAGGTTAAGCTGATTTCCTTCAGCTCAGTGTCAGGAGCCTGTTGTGTCACTGCCAGCCCTGAGCTGCTGTGACGAGGAGCTTGGTGACAGGAGGAGGTTTGACCCGGGTGCAGCTCTTTTCTTTGCCATTTTGCCCCATGGATTCTGTGGCAGATCACCACCTTTGTCTGGAAATTGAGGGACATAAGTAATTCCTGCCAGCTGCTCCCGCAGGATCCATTTGCTGTGGGATAACCTCACTTTTCAGCTGCTGGCCAGAGCTGCATTCCTGGTTGCCACAGCCCAGACGCAGCCATGCAGGCCAGGTCTGTGTCCCTAAACCCACCCTCTCCTCTCTGCTCTCTTCCAGGGCCCCCAGAAGAAACATTTGATGAAGGAGAAGCCGGGGCTGCAGGAAGAGCTCTAAGGATGGGGATCCAAGGCTGCCTGAGTGGGCACTTGCAATAAAGGGGCTCCAAGCCACGCCTGCTCCCTCTCTCTTTCTGGAGGGGTGTCTTGCCTGTTCTCAGGCTCCTCAGCAGGCGGGGATGGGAAAAGTGGCATTTGGGACTGGCCCACACGGACAGGGACTAACTGGGACAGCCAAGTGCCTGCTCTGTCCTCTGGATCCTCCCTTCCCCTTGCCCAGTGAATTTTCCCCACTCACCCAAATCACCACAGACTGCCCTTGCTCTCATCCAGCAGAGAGCAGAGCACGCACCAGCACTGCTGCACCAGTTTCCACTGGGAATACTGGGCCCCCCCATGACCTGCCTCTGCCCAGGCTCCCTGGCTGTCCCCTCAGTGCCTCTCCCACACCTCCAGCACTGCCTTTTGCCAAGCTGAAGCTGTGACCCGCGGGCTTCCCCCTGCTCAAAGGCCCCTGCTCCTGGCTGGAATCCTCGGCAGAGGTGGGGGATTCGTGTACAACAAGAGGGCTGCTAGGCAGGGCTGGGCAGCGATGGATTTATTCACTTGGGATCCTTTCCCACCCGTGCTTTCCTTGCAGCCCAGCTGCCTGCGGGGACGGGGGGATGCCCCGGAGCTGGGAATTTTGGCTCAGCGGTGATCCCAACTCCTTCGGTGCCGCGATCCAGGTGTCCTGCACCCTCTTTGGGAGCCAGCCAGTGGGAAGCCCAGCCCTCCACTGCCCAGAGCTGCCTGCTTGACCAGAAGTCCTGGCACTGTGGCCATGGAGTTCCTGCGTCTCCAGCAGCCTGGCTGTGCCCTGAACGTGTGCTTGCAGGATTTGAGGAGGCTCATCTGCAGAAGCAGAGGATGAGGATGAATCCAGGCACTGCCCTGGGTGCAGCCAGGCCCTGGCTGTGCCCGTGTCCCAGCGAGGTCCCTGAGCTCTGGGCAGTGTCCCTGCCCCTGGGGTTGTGCTTCAGAGCCTCTTGTCCCCCTTGGCTGGTGGGTCCCGGGGCAGTCCCGTGCTGGGGGGCCAAGGATCCAGGCCAGAGCTCATGATGGGAATGATGAGATCGTCCATGTTCGGCATCACCAAAATTTTCTGCAAAGAGGAATCCGGAGTAACGAATCAGTGGGTTTGAACACCACGGGGACGCTGCCTGGAGCTGGCTCGGCAGGAGCCCTGCCCAGGGCAGAGACCGGAGCTGTGAACTGGAGCTCCTGGGCTCCCACCCCCGCAGCAGCAGCCCCAGGAGGGTCCCAGCCCTGGATATCAGGGTGGGGACAAGCAGGAACAGTTTTTCTTTGCCCTGGCCACCTCTGCGGCTGCAGGGGTGGTCACAGCAGAGGGGAGGGACCAGCAGTTTTTGAAGCCATCCAGGTGGGTGGCTTTTGGGGGGCCCTAAATATCTGTGGGGACATTTCTGCTCTTTGAGCAGAGGTCAGAGGCTGAACGCAAACCCTTGGGAAGGCAGATCTCCCAAACATCCCCAGACCAGAACGGACAGGGATTCAGCCCTTCTGGAGGGTGTCTGCCTGGGACTGCCTGACATCCCAAACCTTCCCTGCTTGGGGCAGGGCTGCAAATAATGGGAGCAAATCATTTTTCCTCAGCCCTTGAGCTCCTTATTTGGGTTCTGTGTCTTTACTGTTCCAAGCTGGCCAGACCAGACCAGGTGTTGGCTTTTTGCAGAAACAACTGGCCCGAACTGAGGGCTGACTCTCCCCGACGGCAGCAATGCCCAAGCTTCAGCAGGCTTTGCTGAACCCACAAACAATGGCCCGGGCACCTGAAATTCGTGCTTCAGCTTCCTCTCGATCCACTCGGTGACATGCAGGAATGTCACCTCCCGCTCGCCCAGCTTGGGGCGCACCTTCAGCTCCAGCTGCGGGGGCACTCGGAAGCTGTACCTGTGAGGGGAAAGGAAAGGGGCAGAAAGCATCACCTGCCCAAGGTGCGGCACAGCCCAGGCGGCCCCGCTGCTGGGTTTAGGCAGGAGGTGACAGCTCAGGGTCCCCAGATCTGTGTCGGCCTGGGCGCAGACTCAGAGAAATGAGCCTGAGCTGCTTTGGGGAGCAGCCCTGGGTTGCTGGTGCCCAAGATGAGCCCGAAGCCCTGGAGCTGGCTCCTCGCAGGGAGCAAGGGGAGCTGGAAGCAGGAGGCGCCTGTGGGGGGAAGGAGAGCTGGTACCAGACACGGTCGGTGGGCGGCGGGGGGATGTTCACGGCCAGCGTTCCTGCCAGCTCCTGCACCTCCACTGTCAGCAGCAGCGGCGTGTTGGAGACCTCCTCCATCTTCTTCTTGATGAACTCGTTCTCCGTGGCCTTCTGGAAGTACTTGGACTTGGCGATCTTATCCACGAAGCGCAGGATCTTCCGGCTCGTGCTGTTGCCGCTGACGTGGCTAAAGCAAGAGGGGCCCCCAGCTCAGCCCTGCTGGGTTCTGGGGCCCCCCAGCCCTGTGCCACAGCACCCGACAGGGACAGAGTCCCCTCCGGAAGCTGCCACGATGTGCTGTGTGTGTCCTGCTGGGAACACCGTCCCCGTGCCCCGGTGCTGCTGCGGCACCGTGTGTCCCCAGCCGCTCCCTGTGCCCCCCATGGCACAGACCCCCAGCACTCCCTTACCCCTCAGTGCCAGGCGGGGGGGGGCGCTCCCCCGGGGCTCCCACGGGCTCTGCAGCGGTGACATCTTCCTCGTCGGAGGAGCCGGCGCTGGACGACTCCGCATCGCTGTCTGCCAGCAGGATCAGCCGTGGCCTGGCCCTGCGAGCCCCAGGAGATGACGGGGTGTTCTGGGGACAGCGGCCTCGCCTCGCTGGGGCAGGAGGAGCAGGATGAGCTCGCCCATGGGCAGCTTCCTTACCCCTCTCTGCCTGCCTCTGCAGGGCCGCTCTCCTCTGCAGAGCTCTCCTTGCCCAGCTTGCTGAGGTTCATCTTTGTCTCCAGCGTCATCTGCAAGGAGCCGCTGTAGGTGACCTCCATGTCCACCCAGAGCCCTGCCAGAGAGAGGGACAGGGCGAGATCAGGTCAGCACCACCGAGGTCAGAGCCGCTCGTGCACCGCCAAACCCTCCCTGCTTTGCGGACGGGGCTGGCAGCTCCGTAAAGCCGTCCTGGAGGGGTCCCTGTCCCTCTGTGGGGCTCTCACCTCGCTCATTGATGGTGGGGATGGAGGCACTGAGCACCGAGGGGATGGACGTGCCCATGTCCAGCTCTGTCAGCGTCAGCTCGTTCATGAAATACGGGAGCTGGTGGAGAGAAACCCCCGTGGGGGACAGTCACCACTGCCCGCGGGGCCTTGGGAACAGGGCTGTCCCGAGCGATCTGACGCTCCTGCCTCTCACCTTGATCTTGCTCAGCTTCTTCTGGATCTTGCTGGACACCTGCTCTGCCCAGTACTGCTCCCGGAGGAAGTCCCAGAAGATGCGTCCCACCAGCGCGTTCATCCAGGCCATGCTGGCCGCGTCCTCGCCGGGCTGTGGGGGGACAGCAGCCGCCAGCCCCTGCAGCGAGGTGGCCCCGTGAGCAGTAGGACCCGCTGTCCTGTGCTCCCCTGCCCCCGGCCTTGGCCGCTCACAAAAAGCACAGACTGGAAGCGGCTCCGTGTCCATCAGCCTTGAGTCCCGCTCCCGGTGCTGGGCTTGTCCCGCTCACCTTTGTGGGCGTGGGGCTGCCCAGAGCTCCGTGAGAGGGGCTCTGCTCCGGGCTGGGTGCCCCCTGTGCTGGCACGAATCGGGCCATGTAGGTGCTGTAATCCAGGTAAATCTCCTCGGTGCTTCCCGACACGTCCTTGGCAGGATCCATGGAGGGGATGTCCTCGGCGCTGCCCCCGCTGCTGCTGCTGCTCTGCGGAGCCGATCCCGTGCCTGGGGATGTGGAATTACGGAATCATTTAGCTTGGAAAACCCCTCTGATGTCATCAATCCAACCATTCCCCAGCACCGCCCAGGCCAGCACTAACTTGTGTCCCCAAGTGCCACATCCACATGTGTGGGCTCGATATTTCTGAGCCTGGGAGAATTTCAGCTCGCTGACCACTGCCAGCTCCTTTCCCAAGGGAAAGCTGCCAACAGTTTCTCTTTCCAAAACATCTCTCTCCGTTTCTCAGCACAGGTTCAGCAAACAGTGTTCCCTTTGCCAGAACAACTGTCCCAGGGGTTGTTTCCTATTCCTGACCCAATGCAGAGCAGTGTCAGTGCCATGGAGCAATAATAGACCTTTTTACACAGCGTGTTCTAAAAGAAACTGTTGGGATTGTAAATAAAGCTTCTTTCTCTGCTGACAGCTCCATGGAGTCAATCTGTTTCCTGTCCTACTGTGATACACGTGGCTTTAACTCCCTCCAGGGATGGGCACTCCACCCCTGCCCTGGGCAGCTGTGCCAGGCCTGGACTGCCCTTTCTGTGAAAGAATTGTTCCTAATACCCAACCTGTTGGGTCAGGATGGCATCAGGGGTGACACGATGCCTGTCCATGATGCCAGTGACCTGCCGCTCACCCTGTGCTGACGAGCTGAACCCTCTTGGCTACGCTTTGGCCTCCTCCATGTCCCTCCACGCTCATTGCTGCCCACCAAGGAATTGCGTTCCTGGATCGGCCCTGGCTCAGAGCAGAGGCCGCGGTGGCTGCCCCTCACCTGCCCTGGCGTCACCGTGGCTGCTGGGCGTCCCACGGGAGGCTTGCACGAGGTGCTGGTACCACTCCTCCTTCTCCCGCCCCGTCCGCCCAAACAGGTACAGGCACCTGTCCCTGCAGTCGCCCGGTGTGTCCTGCCCGGACACCGGCACCGTCCTTGTCCTCTCATCCCCCTGCAGCTCCGTGTCGTGCTCCTCCCTGCTCCTGCCCTCTCCCTCCGCCGGCTCGGGGAGGAGCACACAGATGGGGTATTTCTTGTTCCATGTCCGCTTTCGGGCCAGGCTGGGGGGGCACAGGAACACCTGCAGCACCGAGAGCGGGGTGAGGCCGGGCCAGGTGTGGGGGTCCCCGTGGGAGGGTCCTGGGCTCACCTTGGCGTCGGTCAGGTCGTAGCAGCGGTGGCTGACGAAGACGGCGTCCAGGACCTCCTCCTCGAAGGTGGCTCGGCGCGGGATGTTGCTCTTGGGGTAGGACAGCTTGAGGGTGGCTCCGTCCAGCACGGCGAGCACCGAGTGCGTGAGCGACGGGTGGAAAAGCTCGGGGTCGTACACGTGCAGCTGGTTCATCCATCCCTGGAAAAGGGGGAGCAGGGAGCCGGGCACCTCCAACCCTGGGATATCCCCCCCAGCGCCTCACTGCGACCCACCC
>WBMY01017203.1:2370-63999 GCA_013397315.1 Donacobius atricapilla
CCTGTCACTTCCTACTACAGCCTCAAGGCACCAGGTCTTCTCACACTCAAGAAATAATGATTGCCACCCCAGACACGGGCACTTGTGAGGTTTTTCACTTTCCCTTAAAAAAGGGAACATGTATTTTATTTTTTTTTCCTCAGCTGTGGTTGTAGCTGGACCCCTCACTTTTACACAAATGAAAGAGCAAGTTAGTAATTCATTCTCACAAGGAATTTCCTCTTAAACAGTGGTTGTTCAAGGGTGCTAGCAGTTTCAGATTACCTAGCAGATTCAAATGTGTATGTCATTTCCATTTGCACACAAAATACTTTCTTTTGCAGTGGGGGAAAATGGAGGGGAAAAAAAAGCCAAGAAAAGGGCACTTGTTTATCACTGGGTACTATCCCCATCAGGTTTCCTGGAAATGTGAAGATCTTCTTTAAACAAGTCACACCAAACCATATTCATACAGCTCCCAGCTACCTTACATGAAGCATGACCTTCCCTGGGACAGGGCACCCACAGGAATCAGGCCACCCACACCAATAGGGATGGCAGGGATGTAACTGGGCTTCATCTCTGCACTGTGAGAATCACTTGCATTTGCAGGGTTTGGAAAGTTATCTCCACAAATATGTGGCTTTTAAGGCAGGCTCCATTACAGCTCCTCGGAGCTACACAGACCCACTCACTTTTTTTTCCTTTTTTTTTTTTTTTTAAATGCTGGAGTGCAATAGTCTTTTGCGAAATGAAAAAGTTGGTTTGCTTATATTTTCAGCAGTTTCCTCTGATTTTTTTAAATGTAACAATATACATCTTCTTTACTTCTAACCCAAAACTTTTATTTTCATAAAATTTAAAGCAGTATCTTTTTAAACAGTCAAAATAATAATAATAACAATAATAATAATAAAATAATAAGTGGCTTTCATGGAAAGCAATATGCATAATCTTAAACCAGTTACTAAAACTGTATTTCCCCATGTAAACAAGGGCAGACAAGCCTCTTCAATCTTGTATGTCAAAATTTGGGTGATTTTTGCAATGGATAGTCTCCTCAAAAACTCACAGCTGCTCTTAAGCGTGACTCCTCCATTCAAGGGACTTAGCAAAGAATTTTGATACATCTTCAGGACTTCGGCCTGCACAAGAAAGTCCATTTCCAGGGGCCTCCACCAGAGCTGCCTCTGGCACAGTCAGAGTTTAATGTCCTGGGACTCTGACATTTTGGCAAGCGTTTTCTTGACACGCAGGGCTGTGAGCCGGGAGCCAGGGCTGTGAGCCCAGCACTCCATCATCAGCTTCCCCATCTGCCGTAGGCACTGCGGAGAGAAATGGGAAAGAAAGCCCCACAGGGATCACTGGAAGAGGAGACTGGAGTTGTTGACAATGCTGAAAAACTGAAGGGAAAAGGTCTTTTCTAAGGGCAGTGCAGACCCTGAAAGACATTACACATAAACACCACCAGCACTGCCCAGACCAGCCGAACATGTTCATGTAGATTAATGTACATTTTTATAAATGCGTTTTTGGTAATACACAAGCACTATGTAGTAAAAAATTGACCTTTTATTGCTGTAATGCCTGGGGTGGGATTACCAAGGATGCTAAACAATTAACCAAGGGCAGCTATTGCAATAAGCCTCCCCAATCCTTGACACGTGTGGTAGCAGACCAAACACTGAATGCCACCACACAAAAGCCCTTTTGGGAACTGATACTCCTTCCTCCAGTGTTTCCAGCCCCAGTCTGAAGGCTCAGAGGGATTTGGCTAGGGAGACGATGAGGCAGGTGAGTTTTGGTTAGATCTTCTCACACTGGCTGTTGCACAAGACCTCAAACAGCCCCAGAGAGCTTGTTTTTTCCCCTCACATTCACAAATCTCATGCCACCTGAATCTTTCATTTCCCCAAGGAATATTCATCTACATGCTGCTATTCCCAAATGGCAGCACCAGTGGTAAATATCCTCCTCCCTCAAAATGATGCAGAATTGGGTCAATCTCAGTCACTAACTCTGATTAAAAGTACAGACTGCAGGTTAAGAGGGATGATAGGTACCTCATCACTGCTCCATCTGTTGGGAAATGAGGGGCGTAGTCTCTTGATGCACACGATCTCCCGCATGTCCTCATATGAGGGGTCGCTGGGCACGAGGTCGTGGTATGGAAGCTGGTATTCCTCAACTATTCCTGAAAGAAGCAATTAGTTGCCTGTCACTTGCAGAAAAAAACTTCTACTCCCTTCTTCCCCTCTCATTTTTTAACAGATTGGCCATACTGTCTAAGAGTTGGGTGTATTTCCCCTAAAAAGGATTTGCCTGCACTAGAAGTTTATTCCAATGTAGCCATTGCTGTGTAAAGACTGGCCAGGTTTCTTAATCCAAAGTGTAGTATCTTGCCAAGTGAGACAGTTTCTACCACTGCTGTCCAGTACAGCAATCTCCAGCAAATTCTCACGGAAAGAGCTATTAGCATAGGGTTTGTAACTTGAGAGAGAATTAACCTGGAGTTAGGTCTCCTTCTTAGCACTGGACCTGGAATATACTAAAGGACATTTCTGTGCCTTTTTGGAACAAGGCCAGGTACCATTCTTTGTGCACAGCAACAATGACAAAAATATTGCAGATTTCACCTCACAACATTGCAGTACACATCACCAGTTTTTAAACACAGGGATCCTGCTGCTCATTGGCAACATTCAGCTCCTCTGGGGTGAGCATCCAGCAGAATACTGCAGGCTTTCAAGACCCATAAGGTATGCTGCAGGGAGCAGAGACCCAAGAGAGACATGCTCTACTCTTAACACCAAACTGGCACAGAACTGCTACCAAGTCATTTCTGTGCATTTAACTTTCTCAGTGGCAAAAGAGAGACAACAACACCCATCACTTCTGCACTACACTGAGCTCTACATGCAGAAAGAGGGAAATGAAGCACATCACTGGTATGACAGTGCCACTTCCCTCTGGTGTTTTGCCGCTTGTCTTGTAAACAGATTATTTATTTCAAAGAGTAGCACAGCAAACCCCAAATTGTTTGTCCTCCTCTTTTCATTTAACTCTTAACTAAACTAAGAAATCACTATTTTCTTTCTTCTAATTAGCTTAACACCTCCAGTCCAGCAGAAACGTGATGCCTTTAGAAAAGGTCCCCAAATGAATTCTACAGTTCCTCAGTGCAGGCATCCACTGCCTTCAAACCAGCCATTAAAATACAGTCTAAATCTCTGCTGTTGAAATAGCACTGAGTGATGCTTTAAAATAAATTTCAACAAGAGAACAGATATTAAGAGAGTTAGCTGTATGGTTTACCCACACTTGTTTATTACTCTAAAAACAATTACTCAGAGGAAAACGTGTAATGGAAGGTTTGAGGTTCACTGACACAAACAAAAGTGATCTCCCAGCTCTTTACCTCCTGAAACACATCTCCTTGCTATCTCCCAAAGGATGAGTCCAAAACTGTACATATCAGCCATGATGTAGGACTGAAAGTGCTTTCTATTCAAGCTTTCATCCAGCACCTCAGGAGGCATATAGCGCTTTGTTCCTACACGGGTATTTGGAGGGATGTCTACCTCATTTGTATCGCTAAAAGAAAAAGAAGGAGAAAAAACCAGCATTAAACATGCAGTAAAGTGGCTTGAAAAGAAAGCAATTTAGATGGAAGAAGTGGTAAATCCACACCACATCCGCTATCAAACAAGGTCAAAAGTAATGCATAATCTTAATGGAACAATTCTTGCAAGAAAAGCCTCTTAGTGTGAAGGCAACCCTCCTTAAAAGGCTGACCCGCCTGAGGCTATGTTAAGCATTCAGATGCAGAACCACAATGGAGATAAGACTCAACAGGGATGCTGTAACATTTGTGAGATTTCATTAGCATTAGCCCGAGCTCTAATGTTAGTGATAACAATCAAATCTTCATTAAACGCTGGTTTCTTAACATACTCCACCACTTAATGCTTCAGTCTCAGCAATTAATGGGGGATACTAAGGAGCTGAGGCAGTATCTCTTAGCTGTGGCAAATCAGATCTGCAAGGAAGATGAATCTAACTATTATTTTTTGCATGCATTATGTCTGATCCCTCCCAACCTTTACACATCAAGATATGCAGACACAAAGAGATAAATGCATAAAAACATCTAAGCAAATGTGTCACACCTCAACATTGACCAGAAGAGACAACATACAGGAAAAAAATCCCATTAATTATGTGAACGTATTCTTGGTTTTCTTATTAACTCAGATTCAGCTTCAGCTTCATGAGTTTCAATATATTTAAAAGTTTAATATATGGCAAATATTCTGGTTTGCTTACAAAGGTCTGTTTTCCTTTCTTCATCTGCAAAATGTATGTATTTTAAATATGATGGGTGCAACAGATGCTCAGAGGATAATTATATTTCTGTAGTTTTCTTCATGTACAGCAATTTTTTTTTTTCACCAACTGATATGAAGAAAAGCTGAGTCTGTGGTACAACCAGTCACCTAGACAGTCATTAAATCCTACATAGCACGAGTGTACACCTCCAAGAATGTAACATAAATCCAGTGACCTGCACTATCTTGCAATATTTCAAATTAAATGGAAACACAAAGAATTTTACTAGAATCATTAGTTAGCTTCAGCAGAGCACACCCCTTCCAACTATTTTCCATTCCTTGTTGCGTGATTTCTGCTGTCTGAGGAAGGATTCAGTATGAAAACAAGCCAAGTACATAATGTAAATTCCATCTGGCGTGTGAAAAATCTGTATTTCACCTTCTTTTGTAACAGCACCTGGTAATTCCTAGCTCTTCCTCATTCACAGCTAAGCAGTGTGCTGCTCTGTATTTGCCAGGCAAAGTACATCTGCGAAGGGAGAATATCTTCCCTGAAACTTTTTAATAGTGTATTTTCAAGTTGTTGTTTTCTAGGCCTCTGTTCCTCAAAGTAAAAATATTCCTTTCTTGTCTCCTAAAGAAAGGTCAGGCTCATAAAGGAAATGCCTCACCAAGGAAACAGGTAGGTAAGTGAACAGTAAGAAGAGCACATAAAAACTGCCTTTCCTTTCACTCTGAGTAATTTCAGTTCAAGATCTGTACAGAATTCATAAATTTTTTTAATACTCCAGGGAGTGCCCAGTTTCAAAGCTGACCTCCAAAACGGAAACCTTCAGTCTATGTATTCTGGACACATTTCTGTGTACAGAAAAATCAGAAACTTTGGAACATATATCTCCACCACCAGGACCACAGCTGAGAGCTCAAGTTCCTTTTGAACAGAGCTGTCAGAGAGCACTGTCTCCTTGTGAATCCCAGGAGTGAGTAAGTTCTACTCATCTGCTCTAAGTTGTTTAAACACACAACCATTTTTTAAAATCAAATTTAAAAACCATTTCAAAAATCAAATCTGTACTTCGGCAATTTGATTTGTAGGAAATGAAACAAAAGGCAGTCCAAATGGGGTCCTTTTCAATAAATCCTAGTTAGTAACTCGTGCAAATTATTAGTATTTTTCTCTCTAAGTAGAGAGTGAATTTTCATGTGAGCAGACAAGCTGAATACTTCAGTGACTTCCACCTGTCAGTGCTACGTCCTTCACTGTGTGCCAGCAATACCGGGGTAGCTACAGAGGACAGAGTGATGAAAACTGAACCTTCTGCAAATACAGCTAACACGCTCAAATAATCAAAAAGCGATTATTTATACACCTGCATGAGGTGTTGACATGACATTCTCCCCCACACAGGTAACCTTACACACAGATGAGCAGAGCCCAGAAGGTGTGCACACACACACTGCAGGTGCACACACAGTCAACAACTAAGGAAACTTTTGCACCTGATTTATTAACTTCTCCTCAGCCCCCTCACTTCCACTCACCTGATAAATTTAACAGCCAAGCCCAAATCTGCTATACAGCAGGTGCCATTCTTTTTCACCAAGATATTCTTACTCTTTAGGTCACGGTGGGCAATAGCAGGTTTGCCCTGAGTACTGAAGATCTCAGTGTGCAGGTGGCACAAGCCACTGACAGAGGAGTAAGCCAGTTTCAGCATGGCTTTTGTGTCCAATGTAGTAGATTTCAGATAATCATAAAGTGAACCGTTCTCATGGTAGTCTGTGATAAGATACAGCTGGGTCCAAGATCCTGTACCTTTAATATCTGCAGCAATGAATCCTTCAAAAAGAAAAAAAAAAAAAAGAAGAAAGTTAAATTAATACTTCTCATGGGTTTTTTCTGACTGCTCAGAACTCTGGACTGTCATCCATTTCAGTAGTTTTGTTTTAATAACATATTTAATTCCTTTCATCTTACTTCCATGCAATTGTGCCTCACCTCTGGCTTTTAATGTACTTTCAGAAGCCCAGCTATGGATTACCAGTGGCTGAAACAGTCATGTTGTGTTTGGAATAACAACTCCCAAACCCCATTATTTTTTAACTTTTATTTATGTTTCAGTAATCCTTTAAACAACTCTCCTTTAAAAAGCACTGGGCGGCTAATTGCAGAGCACCGAAGGAAACAAAGCACATCAGAAAGGACATCAGATAACAGCAAATACAAAATTGCTAATCGTAAAAACCTGTTCACTATCAAATAATCCTCTTTCACTTCACTCACCAAGAATATTTTCATGTCTCATCAGGACAGTCTGGTAAATTTCTGTTTCTCTGAACCAGCTGGCCTCCTCTGTAGTAAAGAACACTTTCACTGCTACCTTTTCGCCACGCCACTTTCCCATCCAGACTTCTCCGTAGCGACCTTTTCCAATCTGCTTCACCATTTGAATCTGTTTTGCGATGGTCCTTTGAACCTGTGAAATGCCAAGGCAGATCTTACGCCTTGCTCAGTGGAAATCTCTGCATTCACCTCCCTCCTCCTGTGGCTGCTTCCCCACACAGCCAGCCCAGAAGAGAGTGGAACGGCTTTCCAGTGTCTGTGCCAGCTTTGTCAGTGGCTGTACTGTGAGCTAAGGCTAAGATCATGGGTATTGCAAGATCAATGTCCGTGGCAGCATTGCAGAGACACTCTTCACAAGGATGACAGACTGCCTCTACACTCAACGAGCTTTTACAGCCACAAAAAATTTTGGACGAATGGAGACTAATAATCTCATCAGATTTGAGCATGTCTGCGGATCATGTCTTTCTAGAAGTTCACAAATATAAATGCGAGTGGATGCTGCAACACAACTCACTGGTGTTGGCGGCTGACTCTGCCTCACCCTAAAGCAACGGGAGATTAAAATGTCACCTCTTGTGCTACCAGTGTTGCCAACTCAATTCACAGCTAATTTACAAAAGGTTGGTCTGTCTAGTATTTTTCTGGTGAGATTTAGTAAGATTTTGAAAGAATACTGCCGCCAATGCAAGGAGATTTTCATCGGGCCCAAGCAATTGGCAAAATCTGGACGAAGTTTAAATTTGTGGCCTCTTGCTCCATTTTGCCACCATCCAGATACAAACCTCCAGTAGTTTATTGCAGCAAGTGAATCTAACTGCTCTAACTGTATCCCTATGAAATCATACTCATTTCATAAAATCCAAAATATTTTTGCAATCTCGGCTGACAGAAATTAGCAAAAAACTGAAATTTAAATAATTTTCTTCCTTTGTTATGCTTGGGAGGTCCAGTGGAAATCACCAGCTTGGTAATGCCAGGCAGTACTGCCACAACCCCACTGCAGCATGAATGTGCATCCAAAGACAAACCCAAAACCTATTAGGTCAGGTCCATCATCATTCATTTTTTTAAGTAAACCACTGGTTTTCATACTGGACAATTTTAAGAAGCAAAACATACAGTGGTATTTATGCAAAGCTATTTCAAATATCCCAATTTTCTTCTTCTGTCATTTAAACAGAATTCCATTTATCCAGCCCTGAACTGTATTATTAGATGTTCAAGATGGTAGCTTCAGTGCCATTATTTTTGGTTAACATCAATGAAAGCCAACAATAGAGATTAGCCTTAATTTTTAAAATTGATTTATCTTTTATATGCTCATATAGTGATTGAACAATATTTATATTACACTGGAATTTTGCTGTAACATTTTGTAATGTCATTTTAGCATTGTTGCTTTCTATTTTGCCCATTTTAAAAATGCATCCTGAACAATAATGTAGTTACATCAAATAACTTAATTTGTGTAAATATATGTAATGGCATCATAAAGTACATGCAATTACAATATTTAATGATGAAAAGTTCCTTATTAAATTACATTAAGAAAATGAAAAACACATTTCTGTTATGGGTTTTCAGGCGGCAGAATACTATGTGAAAGGCCTTAACCTGGTTTTGTCTTGCTAGAACAAGTCAAATGATTTCCTATGAACAATTTATTTTATTTTAAGGAATTCAGCTCCTTCTTGAATTATAAACCAATTATGATTTCTAAAACAAATAGGTTAATCAAAATTGTTGGCTGAATTGATTTCATAAGCATGCTGAATGATGTGATCCTGTGAGTTATTTACACTGAGTGGGGCTGGGGGTTTCTTATTTCCTTTTAAAGCCATGTATTTCGCAGCTTGAGCTATGTAAGCAGCCAGGTAAGGTTACATTACCTTTTCTTTCGTCTCCCTGAGTGGAAACAATCCAATTGCCAACTATTTCTACTTTCCTGGCATTCAGATAAACGTGTTCAGCTACTGCAGATGAAAATTTAGACAGACCAACCTTTTGTAAATTTAGTATTTTGAACAGAGAATTCACACCTATGGCTTGGATACAGTCCCTTGAAAAGCAAAGTTCATTGGAAGGGAAATTATGAAAAAAAAAGTGTGAGAAGGGAGAGACCAAATTATAGTTCAGCAATCTCTTCAGACAGAACATTTTGGCAGCATTTGACTTGCAGCAAACTCTTCTCCCGGAGGTACAGACAGGTCAGGAAAACGAATGCTTGCTGAATGTCATCGTACTGACAAATTATTGGCTAACACTTGTTTTGGGTATAATATTTGTACCCATTAGAATAAATGTTCTACACAGAAAAAAAAAATTACTGGTTAGCATAAGGTGATATTTTGCATTAAATTTGCATCTTACTTTACTGAAATTATAACCCTGGATGTTTCAGTCTTTGCGTAAGACACAAGGTTAAAAATAAGCCCTCGCACAATAAAGACCCAGAGCATTATTGCCACGCACTTTCTATACACTTGTTGCAGGCATGGGCCCAGACGTATCACTCTGTGCTTTTCTGGTGAACTCACAGTGGCTGTAGCTGCCTGGGAAATGCAGCAAACATCTACTGCCAAGAGCAAGATCCATTTTCTTCTCTTCCACCCAAAATCAGTACTTATTAAAAACAATTGTATATGTTTTTTGTAAGCAAGGAGAGATAGGGGGAAGAGTTCCTAGAGGAAAAACACTTGGTCCAGTGGCTGCAAAGTCTCCAAGCTTGAGAGAAGTGGACTGACAGAAGACTGGATGGTTCCTGCCTCATGGAGCAGCGGCACAGCTGTGAGACCTGCTGCGCAATGCCCCAGCTGGGATGTCACCTTGGGCATTACAGTAGCTAAGTAGCAGGAGTTGGTTTTCCCATCCACTACAAGAACAGACCTGGTGACACCACTGAGGCCACAGACCCTCCTTCAAACTGCTCACTGGGTCAGAGGAAGGCATAAAGAACAAGCAGTCATAACCAGCATTGCTCCGGCTTTTTTGGGATCCTGGGATGAAGGACTGAGCCATGCACTGCTGTGATGTGCCCCAGGGCACCTGCTACCCACATGGGCTGCTGGAAACATCCTCTCAGAGAAGGACAAGCAAGTTCCTTGTATTTGCTCTAAATTATTATATTTTTTCTGTCATTGGAACTAGTGAAGGCTAAGACCTTGATGTGGCAGGTGTTATGCAAAACAAACAAAAAAACACAAAACAAAACAACCAAACCAAACCAAACCTCAAAAAAAAAAAAAAATCCTCACAATTAAATCAAAGAATCCTCACAATTAAATCAACTGGAAGCTCATTAGGAATGGTCCTAAACTGCACACAAGATCTCTCCCTTTCCATGGGTGCTAGAAGGACATTGGTATGGGACAGAGCAGAGCTTTCTTAAAGCCAAGAACAAACTCAGCCTGTTGCTTCATTTTTAAGGAAATATAAAACTTCCCATTTAATGTCTTCTTTAGGGTGTTTAAAAAATATGTGTGGGCAAAAACCAGACAGATAGTACATGGTACTTGGAAACTGGAAAACACCTACAGTAGTAGCATCACTACAAACTAATAGGTCTGAAAGACAGGAGGGACGTATCCACTCTGAAAAATGAAATCTATTCCAATTTCTCAGAGGCACACATTTTAAATAAGCAACCCAGTTTTTTTACCAATTCCTTCCTACCAGTGATTATCCCCAGAAACAAAACTCCCTGGTGAACAGAACTATCTTGCCACAGAATGTTCTGCCTTTTCAGCAGACTTAGTAATCCTGGAGTTTGTTCAGAAAAAATCACAAACTCCATCCCTGTGCCTTTAACCTTCGAGACTGCCATACCACAAGAACAAAAAGATCCCCCTTGACTTCTGAATGCAAAGTGAAGCCTACAAATAAAAAAAGCTCCAAGTTGGACAAGGTAGAGTTCCCTTTAGAAAAAGGCAGTATGTCAGTGTTTGAAACCCTACTGTGTCCTGCACATACAAAGGAAGAAAAGATCAGTGGGCCAGGTGCTGTCCTGCACACTGGAGTAAATCCTGATGTATTTCCATGAGCTCTCTTAGCCTGTACTTACCCTATGGTATATAAAATAAGAAATTAACTGAAGCAGAAAAATTACCCGAACCTTTTTTGGCTTTGCTCACATGAAAAAAGTCCCCTGCTTCTAAAGCAGCTGTTCTCCAATTTAAGTCCTTGTCATTTCCAGTAGATAAAAAAAAACAAACCAAAAAACAATCAAACCACCAAACCAAACCTAAAACGACAACAACTGAGGACATGTAAATGTATTTTTTGTGCCTCTTCTCCCCCTACACATTTTTGCCTTTGAAATGTGCATTAAAATAGTATTCCTTCCTTACCAGGAGAGGGAGCCCAGAACCGCTCCCTGAGCTCTGGGACTGCTCGATCAAATCCTTCAGGGACTCTCCAGGGGGAATGTAGGTCTCATCCTGCTCCAGCCCGATGCTGTAGTGGGGCCTTGTCTCTTGGCGTTTGTATCTGAGTTTTACATTAAAACAAAATGAGTTTTGAATACAATGAACACATGTGCAATGAATAATGCACGTGTCCTTCACATTTCCTTCATTTGTAGACTAACAGCTTTCTCTGCTTCCCTGAGGAATACACTGGACTTGTTGGCCAAAATTTTTTATTTTATTTTTGGCGACTGTTTTCAGCATCAAAGTTCTAAGTATAACACTCAAAGGCCATGCAGTCTGGGGCAAATTTGCAAAGCACCCAAATGTTTTCCTTTCAGAAACTTAAATATCTCTAAAACACCAACCAAGTAAGTAACTTTATTTTACTGTCTGCAATGCATTTCTGGAGGCCAGAGGAGGTAAGGTCATGGAATCCAGGAATATGTAATGAGTGTGCCAAATTATTAAAATGTAACGTATGCAGATTATGATAGCATTCTAGACACATTTACTGACATTCCTGTATTGTCTTATTTTTAATGATCAGCTCTTTATCATATAAACAAATTTAGAAGTCTTAGATATATTTCCCTTACAAAAATTTCCCTATAAAATTTGTCTTTTGGCCTTCTCAGTAAAATACAGTCTGTGCTTCTACCTGAATGGTTTTTTAGGATGTTGAGTGAAAGATTCTGTATGAAATACATCACACAGGTATATCTGTGAATAGCATGAATAAAATACATATTTTTTCTCATGATAAAATTAGTTTATTTCTTTTCTTTAAGGTCCACTTCTATTTTTTTCAAATTCCTAAATCTATTAAAAGATAAATGTTGGGAGGAACATTAAGAAGCTACCAAAATATTCCTTATTTACCTGAAGTAAAAGAATATGATGATAAGCACCAGAAGGATGCTGCAAACAGTCACTGAGATCAGCAGGGCCTTGTGGTGAATGTTTCCTTCAGCAAAGTCTGGGGTTAAAAAATGAAAAAGGTGGAAAACTTAGAAAAGGAGATGGTACGAAGTCAATGTCAAAAGTGCACTGAGCACAAGATCATTTCTGCTCTTTTCTTGTAATTCCTGTACAGGATACCTCTGGATTCCCCAGGCATTTTGTGGGCTTCCTCTCTGACCCTCACTGACCAGGACAGAACTGACACGTCCAAAAGCCTGTTTGTTTTCTCAGTCCTCACTCAGGCAAAACATCACCTTGATTTGCAATTCCCTGTTTGTCTCTGAAAAATCAACCAAGACCTGTAGCTCTGGGTGATCAGCCAGGACATGCAAAAATTACTGCCTTTTTAAACACTCAGATTAAGTAGCATCCTATTGAGTAATTATTATATATATAAAAAAAAAAAATCACCAAACTGCATTTATCCTAGAAGGGAAGACACAGAAGACCATTTAACCTACAAGAAGGCAGGCCATGAGAGGCCTTGAAAGTGTTATTTCCATCATTACAGAACAATTTGTCTCTTAGATCCTGTTTCAAACACCTGAGCAGGAATTTTCTTCTCCATCTGCGCTATAGCAGCCCTGTGTGCCAGCAAGGCCATCCTATGCTGGTGGGCAAAACTATCCTTCCAGCAGCTTTTCTGCAAAACACTTTGAAAATAAAACATGTCAAGTAACTTGTAGAAAAGGCAGTGGCATAAAAACTATTAAGATGTTTCAGTCAACCTTTGTATGGGAGACTCATTCTCCTTTAATGTGTAACATTAATCCCTAAATTTGTTATTCTCAGCTCAGGCGAGCACATCTGACCTTCATGCACGCTTCTCTGCTGAGAAACAAAGACATCCAGGTCTATTCTTTTTTAACCTCCCCTGCCACCCAAACTCTCAAAATTATAGTATTTTGGCATGTACATACACAAACCACCCTTGCAATAATGCAAATGAGGGCCATGTTTTCTGAAGGTCTTCCAGCCTTGCATCCTTCACTCCAATGCCTGACACACTGGAGAACACAAGAAATCTATCCTTATTGACTGGTCCTGGAATGATGTTATTATGTTTCAGATTTACAAGGGTAATGAGACCAGGAGATTCCTAAGGGACTCTTAGTTTACCCTCAGACTCTTTTATTTTAAAGATCCAGTTTCTCCTTTTTTTTTTTTTTNTCTTTTTTTTTTTTTTTTTTTTTTTTTTTTGGCTCCCAAACAATTTCTTTCGTTCAGCTTTCCTCTACAAACAGAGATTACCTACCAACACACCTCCTGATCACACGTGGTCATGTTTTAACCTGCCATTACCCGCTCAGGGAGCACTAGCATTGTAAACATTTCAGGACACAGCTGATGCCTTTGAAAGGGGACACTGACACTGATGTCTATCAGGAAAACACTCAAGCCCATCCTTCTGCCTGCCACAGCAGATTTTCCCTGGCCTGCCACTCCAAGTGGGCTGTGGGTCGAAACCGAGAGCCCACTGGGGAATCTGGAGCTCTCATGAAGGCAATGGCAGCTCAGCAGGGCTGAGGGCTCTGGTTTGTGCTTCGTAAGCAGCCTGTGTCAGCCACCACCTCCCTCTAAAATGCGTGGGGGTTTTAACAGTTTCAGATGTTGCAGCCCATCAGATGAATAAGCAGAGCACAGAGACCATAAAGCAGCATTCTACACCTGGGAGAAACCTGGATAACCATCCACAGCAAGGGCTCTCCCACTTCATAGAGTACAATATGATGGAAGCTGGGCTTCTGTGCTTAGCAGTAATGAAAGCGTATGTCAGATACAGAGGGAACAATTCAGATCTTCGACTTCTGAATGCTAGATGTTAAAGCCATGGAAATCTGTGCATTTTTGCAGACATAGTATTGCCCATGAAGTTGTTCATGCTGTCTGTGTGTGTACAAATATGTACATTTGGAGAGGGATGATAAACATGCTGAAATCTTGAATCAAATTCCCATGATTTTTAGGGTTTAAGTGATCCAAACCTTATGCTCAATGTTTCTAATGGGCTTCTGCCATTCAGAAAAGTAAATAAATGCAGTTTGGTTTTCCCAGAGGCCAGAAGGCATTTTGGAAGTGCTGTGTAGCTCTCAGATGAACTTCCGGCTCCAACACTGCCAAATTCTTTGGGTACACAAATGCAGTGATATGAGGCAAGTGTAAGAAAAGCATGAAAGACATATAGGAATGTGTCCTGATCTCCTTGCTGGAGCAGCTGACAAAACTTTGACCAGCTGCAGAGCTGGCCCTCTTGCGGTGGATGGTGTCCCCCATGCAGTGGCACACTTCAGCAGTGGTTTACTGTGCACAGCACAGGCATGCAACTGGCTCCCACAGGAGGGGAGAGCAACTTCCATATGTCTTTCTATTTATTTGGCTATTTGAGAGGCAATACTGATGGTAAATGAGCTATTGTCCCACCTTTCAAACACTTCCTGCGTTTTTAAAGCATTTTGGCAGGATGTAATTTGCTTGCTGTCTTGAGGACTTCATAAACCTGCTGGGGTGTGTGTGGACGCACAAGATTAAATGCAAGCCCCCATCCTTACACCAGCAATGTCAGTTTGTTCTGCTGCACTGAGCCAGGCTGAATTTCTTCTCCTGCTCCTCCAGCCCAGGCTGCTTCCCACAGAGCAGCAGGACAAACCTCCCTTTCCCTGCACTATTTTACCAGGAGGAGGAATGGGGCAGCTCAGCTGTGAGTCTGCCTGGAGACTTGCTTGTGGGCTCTGTGGTGAACACTGTGGTGGGTCCTGGTCAGTGCCAGTTTACGTGACTGAGGTACTCTGTCCTTTAAGAAGTCCAGTGCTGTGGTTTTTACTGCTGTGTTATTTGGAACTGCAAGGTGCCAGGCGACAGGGTTATGAGAACAAGCAGCAGCTTCCACGGAGGCAGCGGTGAGCAATTACCAGGAGCATGGTGTGGGAAGTGCAAAACAAACACATGGTAGGTTTGGGAAGCTTCTTCACATACCTTGGCTGGCTGATAACAGTGAAGCCCAGCAAGCAGCACATTAACAGTTCCATGGTGTAGGAAAACAGTGGTGCAGGCTGGTGACAGCAGGGAGCTCGGTGAGACCAAGCTGCCTCTCTGTTACTCTCCTGCAATTTCCCCCTCCTCCACCACTTGTTTCACTCACTGTCATCAGCAGGACCATGCTGAGGAGTGCATTGAAAATGCCACCCAGAAGGTTCAGAAGTCAGCATATCAAAGGGAGAGGAGGTTCTCCTCCCACCCCAGGTCCCCCCAGTTCAGAATGTTACAGTTATCCAAGTAAAAACGGCAGTGAAATCTGAGGCGTGGAGACTGTGTGCACACATCAAACCCCATCATTCCTCCAATCATTCCCTTGCCCATTCATCACTAGCTATACAGGCAGGGAGCCAGACACGGTGGCACCACCACTTCTGCTTATATAGGCTGTAAATCAGTAAAGACATATTTCTCCTTTTGACTGGTCTCAGCCTGTGCTTTTTTTTGCTGGGATTTCCAGGAATATCTTTTATTGTTTAAAGCAGAGGTGTTATATCAGACCCAATTAAGATTTTCATTTCCTTAATAAGACAGATGTATAGCTAGCACAAGGATTTAATGGTTTCTCTGGGATATTTTATCCTGCTAGTTCTGTATCAAGATGAGCTCAAAACTTAGGCTTAGCTGTTGTTTCTTCCATCTTACTTAACAAGTCTTGCTTTGACCAGTGTTAATTTTCTAGCTCTCACTTTCATGTACATGGTCCTCCTTTCTTTCCAGGGGGGGAGAGAAGGATAGGGCATAAATCTTGCCTTGCAGAACATGCCAGGTCTGGAAAAGCACTTAGAGAAGACAAGTCACTTGCCTTTGTAGCCGTTACCTTGGTGCATAGGTCAATTTTTAGTTCCACAGCCTCTGACCTGCAGCTGCATGCTCTCCCCAGACTTTGTTTCCTATGAGGTATCACCTCAGGCATGAGTTCATCAGAAGCTAAATTTCTGTTTGTTTTTTAGATGCTGATGAGCATACGTATCTTTCACAGAACCCTGAGGGCCAAAAGGTTATTCCAACAAGCTTGTTTTTAAGTTCACCTCTCTTTCTCTGTACTTAACAGTTTCTGTTAAATTTGATATAAAATTTCAACATCACTCAGACAATCACAGCCTAATCTAAATGCTTCCAGTAGAAACAATGATCACAGCCACAGTACTGGGCACTGGCAGTAGCATGTATTTGTACACAGTATTTGTACCTATTTGCAGTGAGGGTCTGTGGTTCAAGCTATGGCTTTTTTTTCTGAGGTTTCATACTAGGAAACAGCAGCGACAAATTAAAACAGGCCCAGCACCAAGAATGACATATTAACTTAAGGCTTGAGTAGAAGAGATGATTTCAGCCCTGTTCAGCCACATTTATTGAAGCAGTTCCCAAAATGCATTTCTACAAAACACTGTCAGGACGCTGGTAGTGTGAGAGGTTATTTTTTTTAAAAAAACTTCTGATTATGTTGAGTGACTACACCACCTTTTGTCTGTCATGCTAAAATAGTCAACTTTGCAACATACAGCAGTTAGAACCCTGCTCCAACTCTCTGAAATTTTTCTTTTAAAAAATATTCTCTCTGCTGTTCAATGGCTCCGGTTCTCACCGTGGTTCCCAAGCAATACTTAATTTACACACAGAACAAACCCAACATTGATCCAAACAACTTCTGCCACTACCAAAAGCTTGCTTCATTGCTTTCTGTATAAGTAGCAGATAGCACTGCCAAGTAACTAAAATCTTAATAAGATGGATGTCTAGTGTTAAGCACTGATTCAGTATTTTTAAGTAGTCTTAATGTAGAATAAACTGAGCCGGTAGCAAGAAGAAATCATAGCAGTGTTTTCCAAACTGATATTTAATGAAAGACTAAGTAAGTGCGAACAAATATTGACTGATTTTTGGAGCTTCTCTCTCGGTCCAAAGAACTTTTTAAAATTAAATAAACCAACAAAGTAGTACATAACTCTTCTGTTGGAAGTCAGAATTTTATGAGGTTTCGCTGCCCTAATGCCTTGCTAGTAAACAGTGAAGTATTTACATACTACTCTCCAAAGGCCTGACTCTGCAGCCCATCTGTGCAGAATTTCACAGGCCTGAAGAGAACAGCTTACATGACTGAAGGCTTTCTCTGAGCATGCATTCGTGTAAGTATCTGCTGCTGGTGAAATTAAGAGTGCATCTGTGCACCGATCTGGATCTTCAACACAGAATGCCATGATTATAAATTCTTCTGCAACTCCGAACTGACTCGATGCTGACTACCGCAATTCCTGCCAATGCCAAGAGTTTGTTACGGATAAATTTACACTTACGTAGGAATACACGTTTATAAAATGTATTCTGAAGACCCAGACAAAAATAGTTTTACTAGCTTTCAGAAGGTGATGTTTAAACGAACACTGAGGCTAAAACTCTGCCTCAGCATCTACTAAGTTAATACATGTCCATTTGCTCTCGAATAATTTTTTTTTTAAGTGTGTGAGTTCTTACCCTAGATTCTCTTTTCAGCTACATTTTTCACATAAAAAACCACACTATTGATTCATTATTGTCTTAGTGCTGAATGATCAGGTCTTGCAAGTAAGAGAAACTTACACACTTGTCTCAGCTTGAAAAGACCAATTTGTGTGTGGAGTTATGAATGACAGTTACAAATACTGGAGAGAGGATTCTATTTTATTATCAGGCTGAAAAAATACACAGCAAGAGTCATCCTCTGCCACGACCAGCCTAGGTCTTTGAGATGAACTTTGATAGCTCAGCAGGTCTGCGCTAGGACAGTGCAACTCTAATGCATCTCATGTTCGCTGCGTGTGCGCAACAGAAGTAACAGCAAGCATCAGCACCACTCCACACACAACCTACTGGAATGGACAGATACTGCTCAATGCCATTTATCTCTCTAGTCCCGTGCTTTTGGATAAGGGGTGCTTCAGTCTGTGCTCTATTTTTCCCTAAGGCACAAGGACTAACAGCAGGAAAAGATGAGCTTAGGACTGGATTTTCTTCCTCTTACCTCGATTCTTCAGCGGCGGCAGCGTAGGGTGAAGGTGCCTGTTACAGTAATCTTGGCCTGTGCAACATTCAATAGATCTTCTTTGGTGTGGAATAGGAGTGTCCTGCAACAAGCAATTTAGATGGAAAGAAAGTCATTACCCGTGCTATAAATATACATAGTTATTCTGGCACTTGAAAGATGTACTTGCTAGCTGGACTGCAATCCGCTACAGATTTCTAGGATATGTGGAGTAAGGACTTTTGCCAGACAGCGTATCCAGCAATATTTCATCCAGGTAATTAAGACATTCATTCACCAACTCCTGTTGGTGCCTTTATGCTGCAGAAGAGACTTTCTCTAATGGTGCAAGTCAGAAGTGTTAAAGTCACATACGTCCATCAGTTAGACCAAGAATGAGTTAATACAAGTATCCATAATAGGCTAGCCAGGAATTGCTGTGTGAACTAATTCCTCAATCCATGTGGATTTGAGGAGTTAAGACTGCAATTCTCTAAATCCAAACTTCCTCAGAGTGAGAATGTTACTAGGAGCAACAGTGCCAAAACCAAAAACATGACTTGTTATTATTAGGAGGAACTACAGTATCATCTTTTGGGGATACAAATGCACTTTCCTCAGTAATCAGTGCAAATCAACTATCTGCTGAGTGAACAGAAGTGAGAAACATGGACAACAGTAGTGTCTGTTGGCTGCACTTTAATTGAAAACTATCAAAAATGCAAGTGACACTGTGGCAGAAAATGCTTCCTCACCCGACACTGGAAGTCTGAGCCCTCTAATCCAAGACATCCCTTGGTGACTAAATGTCCACCGGATTCATCTTCTTCTATTATGGTGAAGCAGTAGCCATCGGTGCTGCAGATTGGAAAGAATGAATCAGGAAAAGGCACTGAAGTGAAAAATGTGCTGCTGAATAGTCTTAAACTTTGTTCCCAGCCAGGCAAATCTGCCACTCACAAATGGACACACCCGGGCTGCTGCGGACCAGCTCCTGCACACACAATGGAGTCTCTGCCTCAGAGCTGTGCACTCACCTTTGCAACATTTCACAGCCTAAACCCCACAAGCAAATACCCCAGTTCTCTGCCTGTGGTCATTAGTGTATTAAGACTTTGAAAACCCATACACTGCAAGCTTCAGTGCTACACAAGGTCTGCCTTGAGTGAGGGAACAAGGTACCGATATTTGCACCACGGTAGAGACCTGAAGAAAAACACTTTTGAGATACTAAACGTAAAATATTATCAAGAGTGATTTGTGATTCCTGTTTTAACCGTATTATGAACTGCAACACTTCTGTGTATGAGTCCTTGAATTATCATCAACACCCTTCATAGATGTTTACTTGGGTTATAAGCCTGAAGTGATCCATAACGCTTCTGTTTACAGGAACGTGCACCAGGGAGGGCAAGTATACTAACAGATGGCTAGATGGTGCCGGTAATAAATGTCCTTCCTTGATGAAGGTCAAATGCCTGAACGCTATGGAAAGAGGGAGTGGAGGGCATGGAAAGAGTGGCTGCATTTTATTAAGACTGCTGTGCATTAGGTTTTCAGCATTTTGAGGGGGATGCGTAACGTGTAAGAAACAAAATCAGTCTTCCTGACTGAGTTGCAGGAAGAAGATCCAAAAATAAGGAAAAAAAGTTTTTAATATAAGACATTTAAGTCACAGAAAAATAAAATATTCTGTTATTTGCTCAGGGAAACAACACTGGCTATTATGTGCAATGAGTATTTTTCAGAAGAGAAGAAGTAAACTCAGTTAAAACAAGGAAATAAAAAGAAAAAAAGATTAGAAAACTTAAATACAGCAAAATTCCAGATGATTTGCTCCTTACTCGAATGAAACAAGAGTCTAAAGAGCACCAGCAGCGCAGGCAATGAAGATGTAGGAAACAAGAGCCACAGTTACACATTTAAGAGACAAACACAATTTATAAGTATTAGCTACACGACCGAGAGATGCTGCATAGGATCATGTCAAACATTGTCTGTGGCATATTTTTATATTAGTGGGGCAGGGTCTAGCCATGGTAAGTTTATTACTTCCAATAATAATCTATCATGGGTTACTGACTTCTGGATCTGAAAAGTAACCAATTGCACGTTACAAATTACTTTCTCTGAGAAGCCAGTGATGACTTCTACGCTTCTTTGACATTGTACATTGGAGTGAGGCAAAGGAGCCATAACCCTTCTGGGCAACAGCCCCCTTGATGTCATTGCTTGAGCTGAAAAGATAGGAACAATAGGATTCTGCCAAGAGAGACAGTAAGAAATCCATTAGAGTAGGATATTAGATTAGATTAGATTTTGTTTGCATGGTGCCTTTGATTCAAAGTAATGAGTAAGTTTAACCCAGGGGACAGAGCAACAAAACAATAAATTGCTATCAAGTGAAACACAAAAATGGGCTCCACAGCTAGCAGCAAAAAACCCAAAATTCTTGGTTCATCAAAGAAAAGCAGGTGAAGGAAAAGTCAAATTGTTTGCAAAAGGGAAAAAAAGAAACAGAAAGTCAGCAGTTTTAGTTCTATTTCTCTGACTTGTCATATGGAACTCTGATTCTTAGCTCACTTCTGAAAATTAAATTCAGGCTCCTCAAGCACTTTAGTCCTTCTAAAAATTTTACTCCAAATTTTAAAAGAAACTATTCGTTTGGGTAGAGCAAAACAAGTTACAAAGCTCCAAAAATAAGAATAAATCATGTTTTTTACAGACTTTAGAATAATGAAGGAAAAGTGAGACGAAAAAAAATAGCATTGCTGAGCAGAATAAACACTGGTAGTGCTTGTCTCTAGCTCTAAGAAAAATCCGAACAACAAGAGGTTTTCATGCAATGCAAGAACTCATTAACTTTTTGAGAATTTCTAAGGTGCTTGGGTGAAAGGGAGAAGGGACTCTTCTAAAAGAAAGAATGGTCTCCTACCTGCCTCCCCCCTCTTGCCCCTGACCTGTTCTCCTAGTTGACAGGATGTCAGATGGACCACACACTGCAAGAAAAGAGCAGGGCACACCCCTGCTGTTTTATTGATTACCCCACCTCACACCTGACTAGGGTAGAAATGAAACTGTTCTTACTAATACAGCCAGTAAGAAACAAGTCAGAGATGTACGCACAGTCTCAAATTTTATGTTTATTTTGGTGACTGCAGAAAGAGAAACATCTGTACATCACTGACACTTGCAAAGCAGTATGAAAAACCTATTCTCCACTTCCTAGAAAAAAAATTGTAGTATAGAATTGCTATTTTCTTAAAATCTGCAATGTGTACTCTAATTGTGCGTAATTTGATTCTGCAAATGGTGTGTAAAGAAGGAATTCAACATGCTGTTACTGGACACATCTGAGTACACATCCAGTAACCTCCTCCACTGAAGCACCATCTTATTAGAGTATGGTGCAGGGGAGTGATTAAATTCACTTTGGATGTGATCACTAATAAGCACAGATTTCTTATGTCACATATTTGCCAAGAGTGAATTCTTACAGCCAAGCCAAATGCCGGGAAAACAAAGGGAGTTAATAGTGAAGCACTAACAGACACTAATATAGAAGGTGCTGCTACAATTACAGATTACCACAAAGAAAGCAGGGAGCTTAAATCAGACCTTTCCTAAATGTCACAAGAGAGGAACCAAGGCCAACAGCTTTGCATCTGCTCACACAGATGTCCCCACTGGCCAGCAGCCATTTCTCTCAGAAGATGTGATTCCTCAGCTACCAAAACCTGCCTGCTGGAGATTTCCCATCCGGCTCTGTGTGTGACACAGCAAGGGGTGGAAAGATGTAACTTTGAAAAGCAGCATCTTTCCCTCATTCAGTGCCTATCACAAAGAGACAGGTAACTTTTACAACTTGATGAAAAGACTCCTTAATTTGATTTCAAATGAGTCCATACAAATATTACTACTTTTTTCCACTCCTCCTCTTTATATTCCTCATTTTGATACCAGAAAGAGCATCTTGTCACTTCCATCTGAAGCAACGTGACAAGTCTCTGCACTCTTTTTTAAAGGATCAAAAAAATTCTTGTATAAAGAAGGAAATTTCAAAATAAACATAAACATTAAAAAATTGAAGGCGGACATTTAAGACCTCACCATAGCTCCTTTAACAGAAAACGTTCAGCTTTGCCCTAAAAATTGAAGTTGATTAAAACAAAAGTTGTCTGAACTCAGTGCTTTGGCACTGCCAAAGTCTTTTTTCTTCCACATACCAAATTACAACGAAGATTCAATCATATCATCTGGAGAACAGGAGAATGAAAATAGCATCACTCAAGTGAGTTATCACCTTTGGTAATATGGAAAAAGCAAATTAATTATTTTATTGCTTTAGATAACCAAAGACACAGTTGGGCAGAAATACAATCTAGTAGGCAACACATAGGAACCTAAACTTTATCAGCCCAATCTTTAAAACTGTCAGCATTTATTTGTGCATGAAAATAGAGTGCGACAAGGCACCTAATTAGCCCCTGCCTTTACTGCAATCCCATTACAGTCAAAGCCAATTAGACATAACACCGTGCTTTAAAATATGCAATTAATTATGATTAGACATAACTGTCCGTGCATTCACTTTGAACAGAGAAAACTTGAAATGGAACAGTAAAACAAGGTCCTGGTTGTGTTCAAAGCAGCTTTGACCTTCTTTACTGAAAGCCTTTTATGAATTGCACAGATGTTCAGGAAGAAGAATAAAGTTTCAACATGCAGCAGTTTAACACACCCTTTACATGCAGAGGATTGTGTGTCTTCTCAAATGGTTTTAACTGTAAGGGCCTTGATATTTTTCAACTGCCCAGAGTGACCCCACTTGTGACCCCTCTTTCCCCCTATACAGAACCCCTGAGCAGTGGTACAGGAGTGCCTGTCGCCAGCCACAGGAAGGGATATTGTAGGAGCTGTCTCTGCCCATTGTGCTCACATATCCATGGGGAAATGAGGTCTGGGTGAGTGAGGATATCAGCCTCAGCTCCTGGCTTGGCCCCCTTTTGCTACACACCTTGGCATTAACCCTCCCTTGATGAGCTCACCCTGTAATGGGTCTTCTGAAACTTTACTGTGCTCACAGACAGCCCCATTTTTTAAAGCTCACTCTAACTAGAGTTATGGCTTTTCTGCTAAGATAGAAAAACATTCTGCCTTTTAAGCTGCAGTGTTCTTCTTAGCTCTCTAAAGTATTGTTTGACTTAAACTGGAGAAGTATAAAGAAAAGGAAATTCTGTACAGAAACACGGCAGGCTGTTGGACAATTTGGTATAGATGCAGTTAAAGAATATTGGCTTTTAAATATCTACAAATACAATTATGGAGAGGATTTAAAATGGCCACCAGATGTCCTCATTTTTATATTTTTATATTCAGACCCCTGGTACTATGGGCTGGATATATACTTTAAAGCTGAATACCTGTGGTAGCAGATAAAAATCTTCATGTGAGACGACAGACTGCTTTTTATGAAAAAAATCTTAATGATGATTGCAAGAGGACTAGCTATTCTATTCTAAGGGTTTTACTTTAAACACAGCTGGAAATGCTTTTGCATTGAACTTTTAGAGGTTCTTGCTCCTCGGCTCATAAAATGCTTCACTGCTTTAGTAAGAACCCGGGTAAGGACAGTGGCTGATACTCTCCAGAACCCAAGCGCTGGCTGTGGATGTACTCAGTGAATTTCCTGTGCGTCAGAGGTTTGCCAGGCCCTTGGGTGCCCCAGAACACGTTCGCTGATTCCTGTTGGGCTGGCAGGCCCAAACTCTGAAGGTCCAAGCACAGCCCAAAGCTTAACACATGGATAGAGCTGACAAGAGATTTGATTTTTAAATTTTTCTTAAAAATATAAAATGCAAAAGACTTTTAGAGGCAAGCAGATAATTATTGCAATGACTTCTGCTCTGAAGCAGTCAATTTATTCTTCAGACAAACACTACAATCAATACTTCTTGAACTTCAAAATGGGGAAACTTCCTTTATAGTGATGCTCAGTGATTCCCCAAGTGCTTTAAAACTGTGCCAACAGTCATTCACACAGAATAAAATACAAAAGTTACTGCCTCACTAGTAAGATGATCCCAAAACTCAGGGGAAACTAATAATCCCTGCGAACCTGGTTGGCTGTGCTCAAATATTTTGAAACTTGGTCTCTGTCCAGTCAACTAACCAGATACATATTAACCAGCTAAACAGACACCTAAAAAGCACGATTCCCCAGCAGTAGGCTCAGGATCTTCTTTCCTCTGCAATCCATAATTCTGCCTATGTAGGAGGGAATTTAAAAAAGGAATTGTTACACTAACAGTTAAACAGATGCAGGGGAAAAACAAGGGGTGTTGAGTCCTTCACACCTCACTGCAGCTCTCACACTAAGGTAGTGGGAGCCACAGCAATGATCACTGTCATGAATGGGATTACTGCTGACAAGCCATGAAGGCAGTGCATTTAAATTAATTTTATTTGTTTTATATTACTCCAAACTCCTCAGCAATTTTTCATTTATGCTGTTGCTCACCAGGCAAGTGGCAAGGTGGGTACTGCTCAGGTGACAGCACGAGGCAGGAGAGAGTTCATCTAAAGCAAGTCTCCTGACTGTTCCAGGAAACTCCTGACTAGACAGAAAAGTGATTAATTTTTGATGGATAAAATCCAGCTTCAATTATTATTTTGAGGTCTAAATTGGAAAAAATAATTCTGGCAGCAAAGCAGAACATTCTAGCCTGAAGACTTCAAGGATTATGAAGACAAAGGGGGTTACAATCTTCCGTTTTGTTACCACTTAACTGCCTATCCTTGGGCATTAACACCTAAAAAAAAAGTTTGACATTTGACACTGTAAAGGAGACTCTGAAGAGAGGTTTCTTAAAAGTACTGCAGTGAAGGAAAATGCACAAATCCATTCTAACAGGACATTTACTTGTAGTTCCATGAAAAATACTTCATGTCAATGATGCCTACAAAGCAACGTACAACAGCAGGCCTACTCAGCTGGGGGATAAACCTTGTTCAGTCGGTTCCTTAACACTGATCCCTTTGTGCTTCCCAATTCATGGATTTAAAAGTCATCTGCAAACTCCCTGTTGCTGCATGTGTGAGACAGCACATATGAAAGCTGTGGCTCTTGCTGGGCAGGAACAGGAAACAGCTGATTCACGCTGCAGGGGATCGGCAAATTGGTATCAGAGTGGGGGTTTATAGCTTATTAAACTGACTGTCATGTGAGAGCAGCTAGGTCTGACTCCTGGCTGGAGCACGAGGTTGTAGGAAGAGGTTAGAGAAGGGAAATGGTATTTACAGCTGTCACCAAAACTTTGATACATTTTAGTAGGAAACTACAGGCTGAGAAGGATTAAGTCAGGCTGCAAAACCACACTCAAAAATCCAACAAAGCAATTGGTATTTTCAGTAGCCTTAGGCTTTCCCTGTTTACCTTTTACATACACTGCCTTGAAGAGCTGACACAGTGTTAGACAATCTCACCTCAAACAGCACTGCATCTCCAGCTGGGCTCAATCTGTGCCCTGCATTGATGCTTCTCTGACTCCAACAGCTCTACCAGGCTATTGGCTGATAGTTGGTATCTCCAGAATCATACCTGCTCTAGCCAAGAAGAGAAGTTTGAATTCTTCATCTGGAACATGAAGAGCTCAGCCCAACTTTGCTGCAGCTAAACTTTACCTGCACCTCAAGCCAAAACAGAGGTTTGTTCAGCCTTCACTCAACCTTTATTCAACAGCAATTGTATGTGTCCAGCAAGAGCTGCTTTTGGGTAGGGGAACAGCAGCTTGGTACCCCTCACAGGTACCCTCAGTCACCTCTGCTTGCTTCAGCCAGTGCCAGTGCACCACAGACCAGTGCTGAGCCTTCAAGGAGCTTGTGCACATCTGGACTGGCCTCTTCCCTAGGGAGCCAAAAGGTCCTGAGGAAGCAGAATCCAACCCAAATGAGAAATCTCTAGTACTCTGAGCCCAAAATTAAGAGAAGGCTACAGCTAGTAGACCAAAACACTCAACACTTCACCTCAAGATAGTTTTCCTTGTAGCATGGAAACAAAAACAAACAAACAAACCCAAAGCCTTAAGGACCTACAGATGTAGCTGCTGCAGACTCAAAGACCAGGGTTCTTCTAAATAGTATTCTACTGAGAGTAATTATAAATTTATAAACATTTATTGACATTTCAATATATCTCAATTATGTCTCCTCTCATTAAATGCATGGACCTTTAAAAACAAAGTCCAACCTTCAGAATATTTCATATGCAATACAATTAAAACAAGTATTATCTAAAATGATAAATATGTGTATGACCTAAAAAACAAAATGCAACACAGCAACCATGCAGCTGATATCCAGGTAAAAATTACTTCTGATTTTTAGACACTGTGAAAAACAACTCATTTACACATTACTGCTTAAACAAAAACTGTGACACCCAACTTGGGATTGCTGAGCTACCACAAGTATGATTTCCCATGTCATCACCAGATACCTATCCCACAAACCTGCAGGTATTGTTGACTGAGTCCTCAGGGCAATGGTGGTGGCACTGGCAGAACAGCTTCTTCTGGGGAGGAGCAGGGGCCGTACTCTCACCGTCTTTTCTGGTGTCCATGCTCAGCTTGCCAGAACTTCGCAAGGGCATGTTATCTAGAAAACTGGCTGTAAGAGAGGAAGAAAAAACAACAGTTCTAGGCTGTACTGCAAGACTTGAAATGAAGGCTTTAAACTTCTTCTACCTATCAAAATTTAAGGAAGTTATTTGAGATGAGTGTTCACCACAGAGTGTTTTTCTGTAGTTGGAAATGGTCACCATGGTTGAGGCTTATTAGATCTCGGTGGTATTAGATCAAAGGTACTGATGTTCAAGTTCTGCTGCTGCCAAGAGATATATTGTGCTTTTACTATTATATATTGCACAGTACAGCTTTTCTTCTATTGCATTACACAGGTCAAATCCTTGGTTACACCTTTGAGCTTTCTTTATCTCTGCAGCACTCAGCACAGATCTGCATTCACTGAAGCCCATAAAATCAGGGGGATTTATGGTACTCCAGACAGAACAGAACATGGGCATACAATTTAACAAAGACTTAATAGAAACTGATGTTCTTTCAAATTCAACAGCACGTTCTGTCACTGAATTGCAAAAGCACTGCTTGGAAAACAAGGGAAAGAGCTCATTTCTGTAAAAGAAAAGTCTATAAATGAAGTAAAAGAGAAGAATGTGGTTTCAGATGAACAATGCTGAAATATATGGAGGTGATTATTTCTAAAAATATCAGAGCACTGAATCTCCATGGAGCTGGTGGAGTACAGCTGGAGATGTTGGTGATAGGCTAGGAGCTGTTTAAGCAACCTCCTTCCCCTAGCTCTACTCATAAATATCAGCTTTCAGTTCCTGTGAAAGTTTTAAGCCTCAAGGATAAAAATGAGATTAGCATGAAAAGCTTCAGCAGGCAGTTCCTCACTCTCCTTTTGGTTCCCTATAAGAAATCTTACCAAAGGGTCATTTACAAGCAGCTGTCTCCAACAGAGTAACTGAAGAGCAGGCTTGAAGTTCTTGACTTACTATTAAGTCTTTATAAACAATTGGTATTATAAGTATTTTGATCGCTCTTTACTTTAATATTTTCCCACATTAGGCCTGATATATTGTGGAGCTGACAAAAAAAAATTCTCTTTTTTAGCTCCCTATGGAGAGATAAAGTGAGCAAACTGGTAGAGGGGATGGGGACAAGCAACTACACTTCAGGGCTTGGATTGCAATCAGCAACTGAGGTGAGAGTGAGGCTGAATGCCTCTGAAGCAGTGAAAGGCTGGAAGAAGCACGGGGCTCTTCTACCAGTCCCTGCCCTTAGGGGGACTGAAAAAGCCCAGTCTGGGCTCCTGGAAGAACGGGACCAGCCAGGGCACATCATGCCTCCAAGCTGCATATCCCTCCTCTCCTGTGCCAGCTCTGGGATAGGCACTGGGAACAACAACTGGCAGACGGGCTTTAATTCTCTGCAGTGTAACATGAGACAATGCAAGCTTACCCCCAGTGAAGTCAGAAAAAAAGCTGTAACTTGTTAGCTCTGGGAGAACTGGGGCTTTGCATGCAAGAACCCTCCATTTAGAGAAGTGCTAGCCTTTTTAACATCACAGCCCTTTCCACTCCTTGCACATTCCTTGCACAAGAGGTATATTAATAATTTTAGGGTGGTACACATGAAAGAGAATCATTCACCATGCCAGACGATTACTCCTATGAAACACAAAACTCACACAGCTTGACCTTTGCTCAGTATCTCTGTATCCCACTGAAACCAACTGGCTTCTTGATTAGCTCACCTCTTTCTAAAGCCAAACCAGACAACCAGTTACAAAACATATACAAACCATTGGCTTGTAACCCTTGTACCCAGCATTAAGATATAAACGAGATTCACGACACAACTGGCCGTCAGTCCCATACTGTTTTCACTAACTTTTGGCAAAATCATAACTAAATGCATGAGTTCACTCAAGATGCACTGTGTGTATGTGTTGTTGTGAACTTACAGCTGTACCTTAAGATGAAGTAGATGCTTAAAAAAAGGGCAAAACAATGCACTGTGGTTTGTTTGTCCTAATATAATTAGGCAGCCTGTGTACAACAAAGTAATATAAACCGATGTTTGCTCCCTCAGTCACAGGATTAGGGGATTGCCTAAATTCTCTTTCAATCAGCAATTTTTGTCAGTATTACTTTCTTACCATTGAATGGGGAATGTTCAACTATTAATATTCCTGTCAAGGATTTTTAGACTTCAAGCTCATGAGGCAACCAAGTGAACTTCTAGCTCATGAGTGTAAGAGTTTGCTCTGTACATCATTTCCACAGCTCTTTCTACAAGCTACCTGCAGTTTTAGCAGGGATCCTTCCACAACAACGAGTGCAAAGACAAAAGCTTCTTACACCTAGCGCAAAAAAAAGGGGGAAAGGTTTAATTACACATTTGACAGTGCCTGAATATGTTAAATTTAGGCAGCTAAATGCCATTCTCATAATATGTACAACCACAGATCATTCTTGTTTTTCCAGATCATTGTTTTTCCAACAAGCACATAAGACAGTTGAACTCGAACGCAGTCTGTGGTCATCGCTCATCAGTGATGTGATCATGAACAGCTTCTGCAAAACTTGCCATAAACAACAGGTTACACCCCTAGAACTGGTTGTAGTCTCAGATATTAAGACAGGCAGAAGTGGCTGAACTGAAATAAAAAATCTGAAGTACCATCAAAGCATTGCAGGCAGCTATTTAGAGATGTAGTTGGCTTCGGGAAAATTCAGGACAGATAGGCTGGCATTCCAATTTACACCTTCCAAGAGCTGGAATTAGGAATGTAGCCTAGTGTTTGGCTTCCACGTGATTCCCAGGGTCAAAACTAGTGCCAAATCATTGCAGTTCAGTGCCAAATACATTAAATCAAATACAAGTAAAATAAGCAGGAATAAGACACTTTCAATCAAGCTCTTTTCTATCTTCTAAAATGCAAAACTCTTCTCACTCTCTTCTCTTGCATCTTTCATGCCTTCATTTCCTGGCTGCTAGCTAAAATGATGGGCAGATATTTTTGCCTCTGAAATTCAGGTGTCTCAACCAGCAGATAATAGTGGAGCATGTAAGAACTCTTCTCCTCCCACTCACAGCTGAGTTTCAACAAGGTCTCTTGACGTTTATGTCTGCTTTGCTTCAGCACAGAAAGTTTTCCAGCAGTCCATTTCCCAAAAGAAAATGTGTAGGAAGGAACTCACAAGAGATGTAAGAAGAACTTTCCAGCTTGGCAACAACTTCCTCCTGATTTCAGGTGTGCAAGCACACTTTGGGATGGTGAACAGCTTGCTCATCTTGCATTTGCTGTTGTTCTGTAACAAGCGCATGTTGGTCATGCAGACCTGGCTCTGTCTAGGGTTTAGAAGCCCTTTGGGTTTTGAAAGCTCTCCTAGAGCCCTGAAAGCAGGAGATTTGGAGCTACTTAAGCTTGGCTGCTTCTTTGCTGTAGCTTATTCTGTTGCAGTCTGCTCATGGTCAGCTTGCCATCTCTAATGCACTGAGCGCAGCTTGGGAGAACTGCAGAAAAACACTGGCATTAAAAATAAGGTTATTTTAGTCTGCTGAGAAACTTACTGACTGCATCAGGGAACATCAAAGCATCTGAGCACCTGAAGTTCATCATCAGACTGGTCCAGATTCATCAAGTTCAGCTGAGTTTCTCAGCTTAACTCTCTTTTTCCACTAAAATTCGCCAGCATCTATAAAGCATCCTCCACCACAAGGACTGGCAGTCACCAGGGCTTTGATGTCTCTTTGGAGGGCTACTCCTGGGAAATATTTTCCTCTCTAGGACTGGGACCACTGAAAACTGTGATATGATGGCCTCTGTTATGAATCTCTACCTGAGAATGGGGACTGTGTGCAGCATGCTACGGCTTTGTTTTTTCCATGCGTTAGTGTGTGTCTCCCTCCATGCTTTGCGATCCTTTACAGAAAGGAAGATCTACAAAGATCATGAATCCAGGAGAAGGAAAACAGTGAAAATAAAGTGCTGTAAAATGAAAGTAATTCTCATAGTCATACGAGATAATGTTTATGTCTAATTTGAACCCCTACTAACCTCCACTGTCAACAAATAGTCTTTGTTCCATCTAGCAGCACTAAGATTTGTACCAAAATACTTTGTCATGTGGCAAACCCTTTCATGGCATTTCAGGGAGCTCTGCTGTAATGTTTTGAATGTGTGAGAAGCAATCATAGATCTCCACTCCACAGTGACAATGAAGTAACTAGGAGGATGAATTCTAATTTGGTTTTAAACAATGTTGCTGTTTGTTGGTTTGACAGGTCTGCAGGCAGTGGTAACTCGCACAGGAAAGGAAAATTATCTATTTAAGCTTTACACTGGCTCATGTAGGTGCAGAAAAAAAATCTGATCTAGAGAGTCAGTCTCTCAGTGTACATTCAGTCCTCAAACTCTCTGCCATGGCTGCCAATAAGCACTTCAACCCCTGCCAACTGTAACCATAGTTATGTGATTTGGACAGAAATTTCTCCACTAGAATCTGGATAAAGCCCAGTAACTCATTTCACACTGGCCTATAGCCATTGGATGGTTATGACTTTTGGGCACTGCTCCGATTCAACAAGTCTGGTAATGTAGGAGGTGAAAAGCTCTTTATTCTGTTTCTCTGTATTCTGTGGTTTGAATTTTAAGCCATCTTGTTCCTGGAAGATGAAGAATTAGCGATAGTTATCTTAACAGATTGATTTCTGTGTCACATCTGTGAGATTTATGTGCTGTCTAAGGAGTGAAAAAAGCAAATCTCTCATGATCTTGCAGGGGTTTGTACAGAGTAAAAGTCAGACTTGCTCTTTCCCCAAACAGATGCTAAGGACAAAAAAAAAAAAAACAATTAAAAAAAAATTTTTAAAAAACAAGAGTTTTGTGCTTAGTGCTCTTTCTATGGAGGGTATTTGAAGCCCCAGATTGGTTCAATGCCACCCATTCACGTTTTCCCAGTCTAATAACAACCTCTGGCCACAGCACCCCCTGACTGGGAGCAAGGCTTACTGCTGCAGAGAAAGCACATACCTAAGAAACTCTACACGTCATGGAATAACTGTTTCAACTGCTCCTTTGGACTGGAAATTAAGGATATTCATACGAAAGTGTCTGAACAGTAACTGAAAACAAATCAAAACCATGCAAACCTGAGAAGAAAATCAGTCAACCAGATAAAACAGTGAAGATGGAAATTTTAAACCACAAAATGACTTGATCTATGCCCTGCACTAATCTACATAGTGTGCTTTTCCTCAAAACAGACTTTTATTAAAATACAAAACTATCTTGCAACACCCTGCTAGTTTCCTATGCCATATCATAAACCACAGCCTGATGACTTCCCACCAGGCCAGGGTTATACCATCATGCAACATGATTGTTTTAGGAGAAAGGGAAACAAGTAACTGCTAACTCGCTGTACTTTACAGTTACCAGATAAAAGAATTTCCATGGGATATTTTTTGGCAAATAGTCAACAATGAAAACACAGAACAGTTAAAAGACTTGAAATAAATTACACCTCTTAACTCAGCCTGATCTACTGTGTAAAATAGTCAAGAGGTAACAGTAAAACACTTTTTTATTGGTGATAATTATGTAACAGAGAAGGAAAACTGGATCATGACAGTTTCCCTTTGCTGGATATTCAAGGCTACCATAAAACTCAAGGAAATACTGGATGCTGAGACCTTCATATTTAGGATCCAAAACCACAGTATACAAAATCTCACATTAATACACCAGAAAAAAAATGAAAACAGCACGCTTTGCTTTTCAGCGTGTGACTACATTGCACTAGTGAGCCCAAACCGAGATTGGTATCAATCTGTGTTTGAAAGTAGTTGTACCTTGATATACACCCACTGTAATAAACTGACATCTTACAAAAAATGTAACATTGTAGGGCTTATGTATTATTTGCCCTACATATCCCACCCATGCTGGATTTCCTGTACAACAAAATACAGAGAACCTACAAGTTGTTCCTTCTCATCTGTATATTTCAAAAATTGGAGTGGTTTTGTTTCTATTCATAATGCAAATAAGGTTTAAAATAAAATGTACTTTTAAACAACCTGTCAAGGCAGTTTTCTTAAAAACTGTTCCCGTCCATATCCATAGAATTGCCACTGAGTGCCAACATAGCTACAAGCATCTGGCACAACTTCAAACAATGTCTTTCTTTTTCAGATTTATTAGCTAAAAATTTTAGCATGTAATGTAACAAGCTGTGACAAAGCCACTGAGAAAAGACCCTCCAAACTAATACCCATTCCATACTACTCACAGCTTACAAACACAAAGGCTTCTTTGGTAACACAGCCCATGGAAAATGCACATGAAATTTGCTGTTTTCCTCTCATTTCTGATGCCCACAGTTAATCTTTGACATATTTTTCATTTGGAAGAAAATGGGAATTGCTTGGCACATTTTTCGTAGCTTGAGACACTGTACCAACACAATGGAAATAAGGTTAGTGAATGCAAAGTGTTTTATCCTGTCATCTTGGCCTCAGTAAAGTCCATTCCTAACCACTGTAATTCCCCATTAATAAATATTCCCCATTTGTGTCATACATCTTGCCTAATTCTACATTACACAATCTTTTGGTTCAATGTGTAAATGCTCAATGACAAAATAAAAGCTTTTAAAATGTAAGCTAGTCTTTAGTATTTGCAAAGATGAACAAGTAGGTAGTTCACATAATTCTCATTAAGATACCAGCACAATTTCTTTATTTTTAATCCCTTTACAAGAGCTGTATTTTACACAGAGAAGGCCAATGTGTTGGAACTATCAGTCTGGAACAATTAAACGCAAATACTTCATATATACTAAGGTGAGATCCAAAGTCCAGTGTGAGAATGACTGATTCTTCTGGACACAGAGAAAACAGAGAGATTGAAGGCTGCCTTTGCATCTGTCTTCACCATTCCTCAGGAATCTCTGACCCAGAAGGAATGTTTTAAGGAGGACAGTCCCTTCATCAAGGAGGATTGGATTAGAAAACACCTAGACGAATTTGGTATCCACAAGTCCATAGGCCCCAGTGGGATGCATCTATGAGTGATGAGAGAGCTGGCACACACCAGAATGAGTATAATCATCATCATCTTTGAAAGTTTGTGGCAATTCATAGAGGTACATGAGAACTGGAAGAAAGCAAACGTCACCTCAGTTTTCAAACAGGGCAGGAGGGAGGAGCCAGGGCCCTACTGGCCAGTCAGCCTGACTTTAATGCCTGAGATCAGCTCACTTGGGGTTGGTCCCATATGAGCCATTCACTCAAGAGTTGGACTTGACGATCCCTGAGGATCCCTTCCAAGTCAGAATATTCTGAGAAAGGAGGATGATGGAGCATCTCATTCTGGAGGCCATCTCTGTCAACATGAATGACAAAAAAGTCATCAGGAGTAGTCAACATAGATTCACAAGGGTTAAATTATGCTCAGAACAAGGGACAGAAATTAGGTCACAAATATGTCAAAAAGACAGTTTGGATATTAACAAACAGCAGTCTGTGCCACACTCTAAATGTAAAAAAAATGTATTGGAAAAAAAAATATAGGAAGATTATTGTTTACACCCTACAGTAGATATTTCTGTTTCTAAGCTGAAAATCACCACATATACTTGCAGTTCCAAGCAGCAAACGCCAAATGTGATCATCAGGAGATTATGCAAATGTCACTACAAGTGATCTTGAAAACTCTACTGAACAGCAGCAACAGGGGAAAGAATACACAGATGGGAAGCAATGCAATGTGATACCATTGCTACTAATCCATGCTTTGCTATCTGATCTTTAGGAAAGCAGCAAAGATTGCACTGGGCAAGCTTCAGATTTTTACTTATTATCATTTCAGATGAGATTGATATTGAGGCATTCAGACAGTGGAATTTAAAAGAAACAGCAAAAGACAGCTTTGACCTCATGGCTCTCTTAGATACGTTTAATAAATCACTGTCACTTCTGTCGCCTTTCCAAAAGAGAAGAAACACAAGAGCACCATGTGGCTGAGACAAAAATAGTGCCTGGAAGATAAAAATACCAGCTAGCCATTCTCACCTCAAGATCAAAGACTGCACCTGAACATTAAAATATTATTAGCATGGGCACGTGCCATGCACCAGTGCCAACACTATTCAGGGGTGCCAGTGCCCTTCTCACTGACTGGGTTTGTCTGTTCTGGATTAAATGTGACATAACCCTAGCTCAGCCTAAAGAGCAACCTACTTCATGAATTACCAACTCCTTTCTCATTTCTGCTACCTTGGTGTCATTCCCTTTTTCTCTTCTTGTAAAAATAAATTAAACATTGTAGATATTCACAAAACCAGAACTGTCATATGGCTGTTATGGTATAAGCATGGTATATTTTTAATGGTTTTTTGTTTGGTTGGTTGGGGTTTTTTTCCAAATTCTGTGGCCATATATAGATATAACTTCCTTTAAACTTGGTTTATTGATTAACTTATGCTTCCCAAATCGTGGGGATGATGATGTTTCCTACCAATTCCCCTTCCAACTTTTCCTCAAGTGCTTGTCTATCTTCCAGAATCATAGATTATTTGGTGTCTGAAAAACTAACTAGTATTTTGGTAATTTTTCATGGATTAATGCAATCTCTCCCTGAAATCCCGTGTGTTTACGACACTCTCAGCAACTAACTCTTGCTGAATGAAGTGCTGAAGGATCTCCAAGAATTTTTCTGCCTGGAGGCAAATGCCACCCTGACAGGTCACCAGGCCAAGCAGAGTTTTAAGCAACTGAACAAGTGACAGTGTAAATTCCTGCCCTGTTGAGCTGCCAAGGCAGGGACTGCATTAAACTGACTGCTGCTACTGTTGGCCTCACCACACACGCTGCACAGGCATTTGAACTGCATGTGTGGAAACCGTAAGCCATGAAGAAGATCTTTGTGTTCATGAACGAGGGCTGAGGCACAAACCTTATCTTCTGCAAACACTGCCAAATGCAACAGAAAGCATCACTGACTTACTCACTTGGACAAAAAAACAAACAAATCCATTTAAAGGGGGAGGAAAGCATCTCTGCTGCAAACCAAAATTAATTGCACACATGGAACAACAATAATGAATTTTGATGGCAGACATAAACGTATGGCTTTCCAGAAGTGTTTGAGCAGCCTAAAAGCATTTCCCTCTCTGAATGCTCCAGAGCTCATGTCTGGGCAGGAAGGGGGTGTGTGCCACCCATGCCAGTGGCACTGCCACCAACCCATCAACCAGTGCCCACCAACAGGCCTCCATGCACGCCCACCCACTCGGGCCCCTGCAAGAGGAGGAACCAGCCTTTGGCCCCACTGTGTTTGCTTGCTTTGCTTTTTTCACAGTGTCATACAGATGTACCTTCACAGCTACACCTCATACAGTCTCAAAACCTAAGAAATGTGCACTGCAAACACCCCTGGCGAGCTCACATCTCATGTGCTCTTCTCCTTGACCAGAAGTTTTCAAGAGATGCATAACCACATTTCTTTCATTCTCTACAGATTTCTCTACTATTCTCTTCAAATGTACAACTTTTTTTTTCAGTATCCAGGCAGATATGAACAGCAATGAGTAGGAGAAAAAGCACATTTGTTTTTATTATTTGGCTATTTTTCCAATGAACTAGTATTTGTATAGAACAGATGCAGCATTTTAATAAGCATTACTGACATATACAAGCAGTATGTATCACCAAAGGTAGACAGAAGCATGACTATCACTAAAGCTATAACCAGTCCCAGCACTGAAATTCATGCCCACAATGCAAACCTGGCACTAAAATTAGCCTATTACTGCCAAAACATTTATTTTTAAATTAACTTCAAAGCCAAAGGTTAATATAAAGGAGAAAAAGTGAAGTATCATTTTAAGATCGGGCTGATTTCCAAGTACTAGTTCTTCTAAAAATCTCTTCCTCAATCCTCACCAAAAAGGAAGAAAAGGAAATCTTTTGTTTTATCAGCAGTATTTTCTCTGTAAATCTACCACCTTTCTCCTTAAATCTAAACCAAAATGCACCTAAAGGCTTGCATCGGCCTCCTGACGCTGTGCAAACTCTGACCCCCAGTCCAAGTGAATGAATGGGAACTCTCCAGAGAGTGTGTGTGCGTGTCCCTGCAGGAACCAAAGCTGCAAACCCAAGACCCTCTGCACCACAAGCACCTGGCTCCCTGCTGCTCAACCTCTTGCCAGCACACCAGCAACACCACTTTTTCTTCAGTCTCTCTCTGACCTTTCTGAAGAACCCACTGAACTTCACTGTTTTACTTTTTTTTCCCCAGTCTCTTAAGTGTTTTGCTCAAACCAGGCTTAAAAAAAAAATAAAATTAAAAAGAAAATAAAAGAAAAAAAAAAAAAGGGAAAGACAGGTGTGGAGGTGAAGCACAACTGCTTTGTGAGCTGAAAAGCTGAAGCCTTCCACTTACACGGAGCTTCCACGCGCGCACTACATCACTACCAGATTCCCTGAGGATGAGAGTCATGTGAGGAGGCAGAGGGTGGCTCTGCTAAGCAAACACAGCACCGTAGGCCAAGCTAATCCTGCACCTGTGGCGTGTTATTCAGCAGCAAAGAAATGTAGTCCAGACTGCCTCTGCCTAATACGGCTCAGCTGTTTCCCTCTGTGCTCGCTTTGATTGTAAGCTGGCAAACAATTATTATTTCAGCCAGGCGCAAAGGGGTATTCAGGCTACATAGGATGTGACAGTAAAAAGGTGAAAGAAAAAGAAAATACTGGAATTACAAATAAAACAAAGATCCTGAGCAATGCAGAATTTCTAACTCTTTCCAGATGGTTGGCAATGCCTTCCAAGGTCAGTATATAAAATGCACACTGAAGTTGAAGCCTTCTGCTCCTCACCTCCCTTTCAAGTGTGACTACTTGTGATACAGGATACACCACAGTGGCCTGGCCCGCATTTACCCAGTTCAGTAAGTATTTGCCAATGAGAGCAATCACAAGAAGGTTTTGATGAGGTTTTAGGCTTCTTATGGTAAAAAAAAAGCCAACTGAGAACAGACTATGAAAATAAATGGCATGCAACCAGCAATGTGGGTCATTAAGTTGCTGCTAGGATACATAGGCTTTATCATAGCATATCAAAAAGAAACCCAGAAAACCCCCACAAAACCACACCCAATAAACAAACAAACAAAATTAAACAGAAAAAACCAAGCCCAAACCCCAAACCAAACAAACCAAAACAAAAGGACAGGAAACTTGACAAACTGCATCAAACAGCATCAAAATTTGGTCCCATCATGGAACAAGAGCAAGAATTTCATTTCAAGGTAGAGTACATGGCCATTTAGAGCATTTTATGATCCTGATATTTGTTGTGCAAGTTGACTAACCACTGTTAAAAATTCCCTGTAATTGTGATCCACACATATTTATATAAAACAAACCAATATTATTTCAAAACAAAACCACGTGGATTAGATTATTATTTCAGATACTTGAAATAATTTAGTTAACTTAATCTGGAAATCAGGATTTATTCCAGATAATATGGTCATAATATACCACACCTCCTTCATATAATATCTATCATTTCCGTGGTAGCGTGTAGCTATGTAACAGAGTATATATAACATGTATAATAACATCTATATATGTAAGAGAGCATTACTGATGACCAGCAGGCGCTGTTACTAATGTTTCTTTCTGACATTAAGCGGTAAACATCAGACATTGCAGTCACAACATGCCCACAGCATTTGCACTGAAATGCTCTTCTCTACAAAATGTTACTTCAGTTTCTGCTCCATCATTCCCTAATCTAATTCCACGTTTGGAAACTGGTGATGAAAAAAAGAGATATCTGCACACTCAGAACTACGTATCAAATTTCTTAGTGGAAGGTTTATCGCAGCTGCGGTTTACCAATGGGATTATTTCCAAAGAAATAGGAGCTTTATTCCTACGAGAAAATGCTCATAACAAATCTGGAACTATATGAACTTTCAACTGGTTTCTTACAGAAGAGCTAATTCTTCAAGATGCTGACTGAAACAACTAGGATATTGAGACATTTGATTAGATCATAGAGTAAAAAGTAAGAAACAAGACTTTATACAACGTAACATCAAAATCAAAAAGCTGCCTCCAATTTCCTCTTTCAAAAAATTTGCATGTGTTTTTTTTTCAAATACTTAATTCCTTTTTTGGAGCCTTACAAATGCTTTTTCAAAGCTATTTGATACTAGCAGAGGCAATGGCTAAATTTTTCCTCCTCCATATTGTTGAATCAAGTCTGTTCCTGATTCATCCCTAGTCGAGGGAGCTACCTGTAACTCAGTCAAGACCACCTGTACCAAGTGAAAAAGATAGATGGTACCTAAATTTCTGCCCACACAATGTTAAATCAGGGCCCTGCTAGAAACTGCTCAGTGCTCCTGGCTGCAACCACATTCCTCTCTTTTAACTCTCTGAGGGCATCCTGCTCATCCTGCGTTGTGTCTCCTGGAGCTCATTCATGGCAATGTCCACCAAAATCATCCTCAGTATTGTAAGTAGTGTTTTGAAATTGCTTTCTTTGTACAGTGTGGCCTTTGCAGCACCTGGTGTTACGCAGACTGTGCTCTGTACCAGCCTGCTGCTCTGCCAATGCAAAGCTTAAAGCCTTTTTCTAAGATAATGTGAAAACTCAAAAAAAACAATGAAAACCATGGAAGATGGAGCATAAACAAAACTGATATAAGTGTCTTTAAGTAGGAACAGCTTTCATATACAGTACTTTTTACAACCAGACACACACCTAAATGTTTACATTTAATTAGCTCTCAAAACAGTGGACTAGATGGCTGTGGAGACATAGGAATTAGGGAGATAGACTGTTTTGTATATCACCAGCTGAACTTCACCTAAATCCAGCAAAAGCTTCCTGCAAGATTGCCTGTTTGAAACCAGAACACTGTGTTGGCTGAAATACTCCAAGGGTGATATCTACCCCACAACACCTACATCTGTGATTTCCAATAAATACTCTTCTTGCAAGTTAAAAAACTCAGGAAAAGGTCATATTGGCCAGCTGACAGAATGTAGAAGAATATTAACCCTTAACACCATGAGACATCGCTACTTCCAATATTATTTAAATTTTGTGGATCAGCAAGGAACTTTTGTTCCCAAGATAATAATAATAGAACATTACTGATGAGTGGTTCACTTTTCTTTCTTTCCCTTCTCTCTTCCCAGAGCATGTACTTACACCAATTACAAAGGAAAGCCTACCACTCCATTCACAACTATGCCAAAGGTCAGGAAAATATTAAAAAAATCATCTTTCTTTCATTAACTAATTTAAATGTCATATAAAAAGGCCTAGAACAAAATAAAGTAATTGTCAGCTGCCTAATTATTTCCTCATCCTCTTCCAGGCCTCAACACAATGCCTTTGTTAGGCTGCCCACCAGGGATGTTTGGAACATTAAAATACACAAAATTTCTGCAAAGACTTTGTGTTGAAAAGTGTGCTTTGATGGGCAAAACTGAAGCAAATATAATAGCAATCTGATATTATTCACCTTAAGTTATGAGGGAAGTGAGAATACTGTTTGCTGTCAACACCCCCTCAGGTTTGTATCCATATTCCTAGAACAGTTCAGCAGTAGGAGGCTGGAGGTTAGAGGTGACCAAGGACAAATTTTGGTTCCCAATTAACACTACCGAGCCATGAAAGCCTTGTCTAGCAGGCGCCATCACATACAAACTATCCTCCCACTGCACAGGGCCCTTGCTCTCTGCAGAGTTCAGTGTCTCCTGGCTTGCTCAACAGTGTAAGCAGAGGGATCATTAGTTATGACTAGCAGAGTCTAGGAGATAATGTTGACTCTCATTTCAGGAACTATTAAGCTATAAACACTGTGCTGAAAGCCATTTATCTGCATTTTAAGATAAACAGAGAAGCCATTCAATTAAGTAGACTGCAAGAAATAAGCTACAGATGCCAAATCGAACAACTTTTAAACTCTGAAAGAGAAAATCTGTGCATTTAATAAGCAGAACTTTATACCACAAAATTACACACATGGAAGTTCATAAGCAGCACAGCTTAACCACCCCACCATGTCTAATAAAAAATACAAATCGAAGTGTAATTACAAAACAGTTAAATCCAAGCAATGTAAATTACAGGCACTTACAATTTGCAAGTTCCTACCGCAGCCACCAGTGATGATGTACAAGGTTATGAAGTGGCAATTTTCATACAGCAGTATTTACATTTTATCTCCATATCGCTACAATTTGAAAACGAGATGCTATTCCAGACCTCCACAAATGAGATAAATGCCTAAGCTGTCATGTTTGAATCTGCACTTGCTAAAGGAAAACATTCTTCCTGAGATAAGCAAAAGAGTATGAAATTAATTTCTCAAGTCCTGCCAACTAATCAGATTTTTTTAACTGAACATTATTCATCTATTTGGACATATCACTATGAGATCTTGAAGATGCTAGCCTAAAAAAAAACCAAACCCAACCTCAAACCCCAAAAAGCATAACCATAAAATAGTTTCCAGTATCCTTTAAAAAGATGTAAAATAGAAGTCATTCTAAGATGTTTTAAAAAATGATGGATTTTTTTTTTTTTTAATTTCCCCCACACATAAAAATTAAAAACCTGATCTTTACTCGCACTTCTAGATGCCAGAGATTTTCGAGCCAGCTCTGAGGTCAGACAGGGGAACACGCAGGTGCACCAAGCATCGGCAGCTGAAAGCTTGCAAGGTTGTGCTGGAATCTGATCCACACCCCCCTTCCCACATTCCTGCCGGCATTATAAACGCTCCCTGAAGGAATAATACCCTAATACGGACTAATTTTCCGCATACAGCTCCAGCCTCATTAAGCCTTTTCTTTATCAGCATTGTTCAAAGCAGTTTTTCTGGTAATATTGAACTCTCCTACGCCCATCTAAAGGGAAAAGAAACTCCTTTTATGTTCCCTCCAGTATAATTTCTCCTACTCAGGTCCACTGGCACTACACAATACATTCAATAAAAATATTCAGTTTCATCATATGGTAGTAATGTCCTAAAGACTATGACATGGATTAAGAGAGTGTCTGTTCCAATAAAAAAGGAGATCACTCTCCCAACAGGATTTGATAGATTTCTATGAGTGACTCCTCCTAGCAATCAGGCAAGCCCAAGTGAATTAAGAGAACTATTCCTAAAGCAGATGTTTTTCAGAACCTGCAATTCTTCACACTCCTTAAATGGCCTTTTACCCGTCCCTAGAAAAATCCTTTTGCCTTCAGAGACATCATACAGACTGTTAACATGAACAGCCCCTGACACTACAATAATTAAAAAATTTGAACGTGTCACAAATCACCTAGCTTCATTGTGGAGCCAAAAAGAGCTAGTCTGCATTCAAGCACCCTGTGAAGTAACAAAACCTTAGACTGAGGTTATGACATGCCGAAACCAAAAGCGGGTCTTCTTCGCAAAGTGATGCGTACCTGTGGCACCTTATCCCAGATGCTCCATGATGCACCTTGCCCATCTGCAAGTCACTGATGAGAACAACTACGTTCTTTTAACCCCATTTCTGTTTTGCAGATGAGAACTTCAATTACAAGACTGACAGAAGAATGCCATCTGCAGACATTCCTTCTTCCCTAGCTCCATCCAGATTATCCTGAATGGCCTGAGACTTGAGATACAGCAGAGAATAACACAATACAGAACAGAAAGGCAGCCAAAGGATTTCTGCCTATCCTAACCACACACTCTAATAACAATCCTGAAATGATAAAACCAGTTGTACTGTGAGTTGCTAGTTCAAAGGAAAACAGCAGACCAAACAGTGCTGTATTTTCCAGTGATTCTTTTGCCTGTTGTTCAAAGTACAAACACCCACGAGAGATTGCTGAAATACGGACACTGGGAAAAGGAAATGCAGGTAAAAGCACTGGGGGAAGGCAAGCCATGCATCCATGGTCTTTCTACCAATTTAGTTCCATATAGCTTAGATATTTTGAAAGAAATATAAACAAGCAAACATATTGTTTATATTTTATGTATATAAGATACGTATTCTATCTAAATGCAACACATATCAATAAATAATTCCATTAGGGCTCTAAATTGAAGAAACACAGACTTAGTTCCACTGAACAAATCACTGCGGAAGTGAAATAATTAGAAATTTGAAAATAGTGCTACTATTTAATGATATCGTCAATATAAGCAATATAAGTATGAAAGCCGTGATCCTCATAACCATTTTTCTCATATGCATAATGAACACAAGGCCGTGGTGCAACATTTTGTTCACACAGATATGATTATAAAATAAGGTACATGATCATAAAATAATGACTAATTATTAAAAAAAGTTTCACATATTTTATTATTCTGTTCTTCATATCACTCTTCTATCTCATTTTTCCTCAGCCTAATTCCTCCACAGTGTTTTAAAGATTTTTCTCCTTTTTTAAAATATATTCATTTATTTTTTCAGATAACCCATTAAAATTGAATTAGAAACCCTGACTTCAGAAAAAAATCAAAAAGAAGTTTGAACTATTGCCAACAAAATACAAAAGTGTGGGTCTTGTAGGGACTTCACTTAAAAGAAGTCAACTATGCTTACCAATATGAATTTAAAATATTGAAATTTTATTTTCTTTCCATTTTATTCTTTTAATCTATTTAAAAGAGATGAAAATTGTCATCCAGCTAGGTTTCATTTCTTTCAGCTCCAGTCAATCTCTAAAAATACTCCAAGGCATAAGAACAAGGGGCCTATAGCAAATATGTGTTTCAAGCTGAGATGCTGTGTAGTTTCAGAGAGAAAGAAAAATATTTTCCCAAGCTTTAAATTTTTCATTTGTATAAAATAGTGTATTTTACAGCTAGGTAAAGATGTAAAATTAAACTTCTTCATTAGTGTAATGCACTGTAACTCACTACAAATACTGTTAACATACCTAAATGCATGAATTGTGCTACATTTTTCCATCAGAATATGAAAGGAAATAGATGCCAAATATAGGGTAAAAGAATCTAAAAAGTCAGCTTTCTTCCATAAAATAGCAGAATTCTTTAAGAATGTGTTGGTGGTCAAGTCTGACAAATAAGAGTCTCTTTCCATGCTACACATCCTGACTTGGTTTGATCAACATAAACTAAGAAATAAGGAAAAGCATTTGGATGTTCTGTAAATAAGCACAGGGTTATTATTTACCCATAAAGTTATCTGAAATTACTCCCTCTCAGCTTGTATTTCTTATTGCTGTTCTTTTAATGCATCACTGCTACATCAATTCCCTACACAACTTTCCAATAGAGGAATGATTTGCTGCAGTCCTTTCCTGGGCGGGGACCATATCAGATAAACAACCATCATCACTGAGTTCCAGTCAGATGAAAAGGGTAAAAACCATTTTTAAAGATGAATGCGATTATTACAGACATCCACACTTTTCTACATGTAATATTTCATACTTTTACACTGCTTTCCTTTTCAAAGTAGCTTCTCCTTGGACTGAATCTGGTGGACAGTTCAATCTCTTTAAGAACCAGCTTTATCGGTATGTTCAGGCAGTAGAAAAACCCTTCCAAAAAGGGCCATAGATTTACTCCAACACAGAATTCATATTTTTCTCCCTAAGTTACCACCATGCTCATGGAAACACATTTCAAAGATTTAGTAATACATTCAGCAGAAAATCAATGTAAACACTTAAATAGTGTGACATCAGAAAATATGTCAGATTTAGTCATATTTTTTCTATAAAATACACCACAGTTAACTAATCTTACCCAAAAAACATTTCTTTAGAACACTTCAGGTCCCCCCATTGGCAACACCTACTCTGTCCACCAACAGAAGTGATATGGAACACACATGGCACAAACCCAGGAATACCCAGTCAGGAATTCAGCTGCCACTATGACTAATTTTTCCAAATTGATAGTGAGACACGGCTGCAGGAGCCTCCTCAGGAGCAGAACCACAAGGCATGCATTCCCGCAGCTGGGCTGTACCAAGGGAAGTCAGAGGGAGTGTTACTGGGGAGGAAATGTCATGGGTAGTTGCTGTTATCTTTGTCTTGGAAGATGGCTTAGGACTGGAGTTTAAAACCTTGACTCTATGCATGAGAAAAACATGAAGCTCACATGAAGCCTAAAAATGGAGGAAGTATTGGTAGGCTAAACACGACTTCTCCACTAAACGTTAGCCACCTAACCTGAAAACAAGCAAGAATGAACCTTTTAATAGCCACTTGAAAGAATAAGGCTAATAAATTTATGTTCAGAAAACTCAAAAATACACTCTGAGAGAAAAAAAAATATTCTTGTGCTACATATTTATCTTACTCAGTAATACAATTTCTTATATGAAAATCATTGTGATAAATCAATAAACCTAAAAAGCTACATTTAAAGAAAGGAGAAAAATAAGAAGAGTTAATTATAAAACCAACAGAACTAGAACTTTGTAATTTATTCTACATCCTGCTGGCTCCAGTTTCAGTAGGTGATACACTCAGGATAGAAACAACCCTACTTCTTCAGTTTTATCCTCAATAGCACTGCTGATGTGAGTTATCAAATTGAGCAGACTCAAATCCAAAGCTCTATGTGTTTCAGGAAGGAATCAGTGATTTCTGCAAATTGTTCTGACAGCTTTAGTACAGGGCACAATCTAAAATTTTCATCCCTTTAAAAATCCTAAAGTTATAGAATGAAATCCCGTGCTTTACTGCAAGCATTTTTAGTTTTGCCGTCACCTGCAATGGGTTTAGCATTTCAAGGCAAGATGTCGCTTGCAGAGAGTTCCTCTTCCTTCCTCTGTCAGTTAGACAAAGTCAATCAAAAATTTATGTAGCGAAGTAATTCCCTGGTTTCTTGCCTATATCTTAGTTGCCACTGAAAAATAAAGACCAGTATGCACTATAATAGATTTACAGAATCCCTTTAGGATTTCACGTTCACTGTTCTGTAACTCATGAAATACTAGGGAACCTTGGGAAGGAGTCAAAACCCTTGACTTGAAAACCTCACACCCATTCAGAAAGAGCTCATAAGGAACAACAGTATTCCAGCATCCTATTTCTGGTTACCTTCACTAATATAAAATGGTTTCAGATTCAGCAATAATATTAATCAAGTGTTTTAAGACCACTTTTTCCTTTCCCTGTGAAGTTTCTGCTTCTTAGCACTCTCAGGAGTATTTGCTTCTGCCAAAGGTAAATTCAGTTTCTGCCCATAACAATCATGGCAAAATGAGGCTCAGCACACTTCCAGCAAGGAACAGATGTACTTTATATAGATCATTGTATTAGAATAGTTCAAAATACTGCCAAATTGCTTTTCTAATATGCTTACAAGAAACCAGCATAACCATGTTACTCCATCTGTCCATCTGTATGTTGTGTTACTTACAGAAGTTCAAAAAAGTTCAGTAAAAAAAGATTCTGGGTTTTTTTTTTGTGCATTTCTTTTAGAGAGCTTCCAAACTAAAATATGTGAAGGGGATGGGGTGAGCACCCTATTGAAAAATAGCCAATATCACACAGCTTAGAGATGTGGGGGCAACAGGGAGGAATCTGTTAAAGAACAGAGGCACTAGAAAATTTCCCTTAGAAATATCTTCTCTCCATCCCTGGAGAATTTCAAAGTTTTCCTGTATGTCAATATTTGTTGTTTTATCTGCCCTAAAGCAGACACAGATCATCCCACCAGCGTCTCCTTTCTGTCACTTCCACCCTTTTCTAGGAGAAAGTCAGCTCAATACCCCTTCCCAGTTTCCTCAGCAGAGGATCACCAAAATCCTCCAGATGACTTCACAGGGCTGTCTGACAGGTGGGACCCAACCTTTCCTCCACAAAGCCAGCCATAAGATTTTAACAGGCTGACACTCAGCTTAGTCTCAACAAAAGATGTCCAGGGGTTCATCCAAGAAGAGATGGAGGACAATGTGATCAAGCTATTAGCCCTGCTTATGAACTTCTCAACCCACCCTGCAGCAATTAGGGTATCAGCAAAGGACTCCACTTCCACAGGAACACCAGCTAGGGAGCAGTTCTTGCCAAAAGAAACACCCTTGTCAAATCTCCTCTGCCAGCAGGGATATGTAGGTGTTTCCCCACTCCTGATTTTGTAGCCTATTGGTTGCGGGACCTCCTCATCTTCTAGTCCCAAATCACATGTGCTGCGAGTTCCCTAAGGTGTAGCAATTACTGTTAAACAAATGATGAAAATTGAACCCTAAATAGTCTGATTTAAGCTGTAAAGGAAGAAAAACTGGCGGCTGGTGGAATTTGCGCAGGTGTCCTCTCTTCCCATTTAAGCCATCAAAACCCAGTCACTAACGTTTCCTCCCACATAACACAGACACAATGACAAAGAACCATTTTCTAGACCCATCCTTCCAAAATACCTAAACATTTCTAAAGCACCTTTTGCTCTTCTTTGCCTATGGGCAGACAGCTTACATTTAGGCAGTAAAGGAGAGGTTACATGCTGTATTCCCATGGTTTGCATACATTTCATTTCTTGAACTTTGTGTTCATTAAAGATAGGAATCAGAGGCAAGTATTTTCCTGCATGTGCCTTGCAGAGAAAAATAGGACACAATATCTGAAACACTTCAACTCTGCATACTGTTTTGATGCCTCTTGCCAAAACCAGACACAGTGATGCTCTTTTGCCACCTGTGGTCCGCAGGACGCTGGTTAAGATCTTTTTTCTCCACAAAAAGCCATCTAAAGCACAACTTCTCCATCCTCCCATTCCAAAGACATGTGTTTCAGGCTGCAGTAGATTTTCTCCTTTCAACCAGCAGCTCTGTGACACAACCCAGAGGCTGAAGGAGATGTAAACTATTTACCCTGCCTCAATGTACGTTATTTTTGCAAGCCGGCAGGCCAGCCTCCCTGGGCCATGTTTGTTTATAAGGCAAGTGTTTCCCGTTCCTGACGGGCGCTCGTGGAAGAAGATGCCTGGGAGTTTCTGCTTGAAGAAAGCCACTGAGTGATCTGCATTTATGGCAGGGGAGATGCTTTGTTTAACTTGAAAATAGCTTCAAAAAGCAGCACAGCAAGTGCATTATCCCTGAAGAACCCAGAGTCACCAATAATGCTGTGCTACAAGCGAGAGGAGAAGACACTCCTATAGAGAACTTCGAATGGGAGCGTAAGGCAATCTTGAAAATTTCCCAGTTAAAATGTGGGTGATCTGGTTTCACACGGAGGCTCTGCACTTTCTCTCCCTCTCTCTTTTCACTCTCACCTCTGCAATAATTCTCCCTCAATGGTGTCTCTGTCAGTCATTGTGTATTTTGGGGGAGTTTTGTTTGTTTATTTGGGTTTTTTCCCCAATAAAACAGGGGTGCCAAACATTCAGAGTGATTATGTAAGGAATTTTCATGTTTGGAGACTACTAAAAATAAAAATTGGAAATAAGCTTAAGTTGAAGCTTCCTCCAGTTCCAGCCAACCTGTAAATGTAATTTTGAATGCATGCTGTTCAGACCACACGATTTAGTTTATTTTTTAGATTATTTACTCCTTGAAATCATTGTATTTTGGGGCTTGTTGCTAAGAGCTACATGGAAATGTTATTTTGAAAGAAAAGTATTTACATTTTACTGAGAACACGTTGTACTCACACAATTTCAAAAACCCTGCACTTACTTCGTTGAAACTATTAGTCAAGTGTAACTCAAATTTGTGAGTACCTTGGGCCCAAACCCAAACATTTTTCTGCCAGTCTTTATTTTCTTCTGCTTTTTAATTGTCTTAACTTTTCAATCAGCTCTATCCATCATATCACTTTCCAGTTTTCTAGGAGAAAAATTGAGAATAATGATAAAAAAGAATATTGGGGATTTCCTGTTCTATCTATACATGTCATTAGAATGCTAAGGCCACACAATAAACTAAAAAAAAAAAATGCAAGACAAAGCCAAGTAAAGTGTATTTTCTCACAAAAGTGGAAATGCTGGAGAGTCAGCACTTATTTACAGGAAGTCATATGACATATTGAGACAGTCAAATATCTACATTTACGATAAAAATTCACAAAAGCCCTACTTAGATGTGAAAATAAAGTGATCTGCTGGGTCCTAGCTAAAACAAGTCAGCTTTCCACCATCCTCTTGGTATTCAAGACTTTGTGGCAGTAGGCAGCAGATATTAATGAAATACCCATTCCACAAATTTACTTCAGAAGTTTGGTCTCACTAAGATATCAATGATTCATTAAGAATTAATTCTGGGTTTTAATAAGGCTTAATGTAAACCACACTCTGTTTATGGTGGGGGTTTTTTAGGGGTTTTTGTTGTTGTTGTTGTTGTTTTTGTTGTTTTTTCTTATGTACAGAGGCTGCAGTTTCACACTGATGATTAAATCCCAGAGGTGAAACAAGGGTTTCAGCCACAGCTGGGGCCAGCCCTGCCGGATAAAAAGTATCATGTAGGACAGACCACATATTTCCCACGGAATCACAGAAAAGTGGCATTTTGAGAGGAAGGGAATTGTCTCTCCTTCAGTAGCAAACCTCAGAGCAAATCATTCAAGCCTTTTCAAAACATTCTACTGTGTGCAGTCTGGACTGCTCTTCTTTCCATTTATTTATGAAGAGATAGCAAGGAAGAGAGAAGAAAGTAACTAACATAACACCCAGTGGGATGCAGAAACAAGGCTGGCTAACGATCATGTTTTCTCTCCCACTGCTGCGTTGCAGCGTGCATTGTTTCACACACCGCGCAAACTTCTTAGGGCAGCTCATTTTCACTTCCACCATAGCTTCACTTCTATTAGTACAGGGCTGCTTGAGTTTAGTACTGAAGGAAAAGGTTTAAATATAGCTTTCAAACCCTGCATGGCTTTCTGTACAACATGGCTACAAGCTAATAGAGTCTGCATTTTCTAGTAAAACAAACGTAAGCTTCAGCATCAAATATTAGACAAATTCAGCGCTGACTGATTGGCAGTCCTAATGTGTAAGTCTCTACGAAGCTACAGGGCAGCCTTAAGAAAAGCTCTCCAGTTCTGGCAGCAAGCCTCATACCCAGTTTGGACTTTTAAGGGTAACTTCAGCGTGCTTCACATAGCACGCTACTGTTAACAACCACTTGTCACTCCTTTTCCGTCTCCTCTGCTTTCAGCCCACCTGGCAGGGTCATTACTTAAACCAACAGAAATACATTTTTCAGTAACATTTTCAGGGTATTAAACACCTTTTCAAGATCAGAATGTATCAGATGCCCAGCTTTTTTTTTTCTCTGTCTTTCAACAGTTAGTGTTCAAAATGTCAGCCATGAGTAACATTCTGTAGGATATTTTGCTGTTAGTACAGAACAAATATTTAGGTAGAGAACATGTAAAATCTATGGGGCAAATCTTAAGTAATTTCTACCTGACTGCAGTGAGTAGTGCTGCAAAGGGAATCTACAGGTTCACTTTGAAGGGTGTAATATAATATTTTTCATAAATATTTGTCCCTGAAAATGGGACCAACTCATGCAGCAGTCTTCATTCTCCACAGAGATCAGTACTTTGCATTAGTATATCCTGCTAGGATAAGACTGCATGACTGTTGTTCCCCATAGAATAATATGAGAAGACTAAAGAAAATCTCACTAGAATGAGAGCTAAACTTTGCCAAAAACCACCTAGAAAGAAAATCCTTCTTTATTCACCAGCTCAGATATTAATCTTCATTTATCTAACTTTAAATGTAAGTTATAACCTGAAAACTGGTGTTTGAAAGTAAAATGCCCATTGTAATAGCATTATAAGTGAAACTTGCTCACAGTGGATATGCATCTGTACTTCAACCATCTTGTTGCCAACTGTGTGAAAAACAGCAGTGAAGGTGCAGAAAATAATGGATTCTTTTTTTTTTATGTTGGGGGTTAGTTTCAAGTGTTTGGCAGTAGGACTTACTTCCATGCTCTACAGATCAGAGGCAAAACAACTATTTGAATTCTTTCACCATTATCACCTTTCTGTCTCCCAGAAGTTCACCTTTATTCAACAGAAGAAAGAGAGAGGTGAAATCCTCTCAGTCAAAACACTGCCTTTTGTTTCTCACAATACACTGGGATTACTTTTGTATGAGGACAGAATGCTGACCTTTGCAGGGAATTTGTACAATAAATACTATCTATTATTTAATGATTTTAAAAATGTTTGAAACAATGACAATTTGGGATGAGAAACTTTTGAGTCTAACCACATGGGCTTTAAACTGCCATGCATGTCTCCACTGCATCTTTTCAAGTGAGACTGCAGTTATCATCTCAGTCTTCTAAGTGCTGACAGAAGTGCAGCCTCTCCAAGTCCAGTGCTGTTTCTCATACAATGAATAAATGATGATGGACACATTTGCAAGCAGACACATTCAGGGTATAGAAAACAGTGACAAATATTGTGGGATGTGCTGAAAATGAAACTCCAAGCTCTGGCATTTCCTCCAGAAGGTATAAAACAACACAGTGATCTAAGGAAGCATTATTGTGATGGAAGAGCCCAATAGTACAGCGGTGTGAAATAATGGACAAATAATGCTTGTTCGGTTAAAATGAGATACATTGCTAAGGCCCTTTTACACTGTTTTGTAGAGGAGACTGTTCTCCAGGTCCTGAATAGAATAAAGAAATGTTAGCATTTAATTTTACAAGAGTCTTAAAATTAGTTAATACATCATCAATATATTAGGATGTTTTTTCCAACCATCCAATGCAATTAATGTGCATATACTGAGACCCAGATATTCCACAGGAGCATGAATGTCATTGCGCGGGCCAAGATGGGAGATTACATCTCATCTCTCCTGCATGCTGCCTGAATGTGCACACTGCAGACTGGAATAAAAGACAAGTTTCTGCATTTCTGGGAAAAGCAGCTGGATTTAATTGCGTGTAAATTTACCCTGAAGTGTTTTGTCCTATCTATCAAACAGTAAACTGTCACCTCAGTCATTCTTGTACAAAAAATAACAACGGAGATAATCCTGATTAGGTCTAACATTGTCTGAATCACATTTATGCCCACCCTGAAAAAAACAGGTCACAGAAGTTAATCCAGCCTGCAAAAACATCTAGAACCAGAAAGCTCTTCAAGCAGAGGACAAGTCATATGCTCAGTCACCTGACATGAGCCATACTCGCCATCTCAGCAAGAATTAACCCACTGCAAAAATTCAACCATTGGCAATCTCTTCAACTTTCCTTTCCTCTCCTCCTTCCTTTCCTGTCTTCTCTTTCCCAAGTTTCCCAGCCAAAAAAAAAATAGCCCTAGCAATACATAAAAGCATCCTTGTACACAAATTCTTTAAAATTTTGAGATTTGCTGAAGATTCTTAATTGAAATGCCTAAAAGAGGCAAGACTCTGCAGGGAGAAGCTTGTGTTAACATAACCTTTCTGATGAAGGCTGAACAAGGAAAATTAATCAGAAAAGTTCCTCCAGGAGAGCTGTTAATAAAAGAGGTTCTCTGTAACAGCAATCAGGGGCAGCCTAAAGTTTTTCCAGGGGAGGCTACATTTTATTCCCCCTCAGGCTTGACCAGACACTGCACTCAAACTGGCTGGACAAGGAAAACGTGTGCTGACAGGTTGGATATCACCAAAATGAAGGTGTCAGCCTTACTCTGAGATCACTCAACTGAACAATTGTCTTAGCTCATCCAGAAGCATTTCACTGCTAATGGCCAGAAAGCCAAGTTGATGGCTTGCTCATTTCCTTCTATGAATACGTGCCAGCACACCTGAATCTTACAGCAGAATAAAGGAAAATCCAGAAGGCTGCTGCTAAACTTACTGCTTATAATGGAATCACGGCAAGATCTTTCTATGCAGACCCTTTTTGGGCCATTTTCCAGGATGAAGCAACAGCTGTCTTTGCCAATCTCCTCACAGGCAAAGAAAATCTTCAAGATTAATTGCCCTGATAGAAAACAGGACAGGTTTTTTTTTTTTTTCCCTTTGCTTTGTTAGTGTTGCTTCTCCTGCAGTCAAGTTTCTATCCTGGAGGCTCTTCCAACTGTGAATTAATTACAGGTTTGATAAGCTGCATATCTGTTATTCATAGAGATCAGGAGTGGTGAACTTAAAACCTTCTTTTATTTCCTAGAAGACTTTATTTCCTGAAAGACTGCAAAATTAATTTCTCACTTCTCCAAGGAGGGTAATGGGAGGCAATTCCTGATGTTCTCCTACGGTTTGAAGTGTAGCAAAAGGAAACCTCTGCTGAAAATTGGGCTTTAGCAGAGGACAAGGACCTGAAAACATGGCAAACCTTGCTCTTGCCCTGAAGAGCTTCCAACTAACCCATCAATGAAAATAGCAGAGCCCATAATCCGGATTGGTGCATGCCCTTGATGAAACCCATGCTACACAGGATGTCATCCTTTTTAATTATGACATTTAACAGATGGATATTGCCAAGAACCAGAATTGCCTGTTCTGGTTTAAGAATAAGCTCTCCACCCAAACAAAGTATTAATGTGTCACTCTGTATAATAAATACATGACTGGCTATACAAAGAAGTAGAGTTGAATGGCTTTGGCCTTGTCTCAAACTAATTTATTTTAAGTCTATATATAACAAGTTCCTCTGACAGTGAATTGTGTAACGTCTACAAGACAAAAACCGGCACACTTCGTTAGCTACAGAAAGACAGGTGGACTGACAGAAACTTCCACTTAGTGCTTTATTGGCTGCCTGCCATAGTTTGAATGGGGGCAATTATGAAAAAATTGAACACATGACTTTAATAAGCTTCAATATAGATCGCTGTCTGGTGGAAACAGAATTTTACAATAAGTTACTCTGGGTCTAGTCTTTGCTGCTAAGAACAAATGTGTTGTTTCAGATGTCAATCATATATTCTTGGTATTATTTGAAAAGGTTAGCGAGAATACGGACAGGTGGAATTGCGGACGACACGAAGCAGGCACGGCACTGATCTTCCTCCACAGCCTGTGAGATAACCAGGCTCCCTCGGTGCCAGTGGGGCAGAACCTCCCTGAGCCCAACAGGGATGTGGCAGCAGCCCCTGACTCCAGGAATACACAGCAAAGAGCAGCTGCTCCTGCTGTGGGGGTTCAACATCAGCCTCTCCAAGTGGAGTTGTTATCTGCCCACAGCTGAGCACGGGATACTTCAGAGATAAATGAAAAATAATCCTATCAAGTATTTAGAATAGATGTGTCTTGATGCAAAGGTGTCCTTCAGGGACATCTTTTCACAGGTTTTACAGTTCAAGCTCCCACCTTCAGTAACTGAACTAGCAGTGAATAAGACAGCAAATAATGCATTACTTCACACTCACCATGAGGTCGGGGAGGCATCACTGCAGCAGTTAACACTTGTTCCACGTTTTGAGCAACTTAAATGAAAGTTGAGGTTTAGATGAACCACCCAGTCTCCTTGTCAATCAATGCTCTTCCTTCCTTGGCCAAGCACAACCTGCGTTTAAAAAAAAAAAAATCTCACATTACTGCTCTTTCAGCAATAAAGGTCTGCAGGGAACTTCTTCAGGACTGAAGCAGTCCATTGATGGGGGAAGGAGTCACTGACCCCCTTGCATAAAAGCATGCCTACATGTGAGCCACAGAAATTCAGGCTTGCTGGAACTGCTCACACGGGAATGGGGGCAGAGACACTGACGAGAGCAAAAGCAGCAGTGGTCTCAGCCTCACATACGATTTGTTCCTCATTGCCTGGCAGAAGAAGCAGCAGGACAGTTTCTCCCCATCCCCACTACCTCCTGCCAACTCCAGCTCCCTCCCCTGGCAGCACTGAGGATGTATTTTCATGTGCTGCTGCTGCTGCTATTTTTATATGCTGTAATTTCGACCTGCTCACAAACCATCTGTAGAAAAAGTACCAATTATTAACAACAGGAACAATATGCACTGATGACAAATACGTATGAGACATTTCTGACGCACCGCAAATTCAGTAAGGACGAGTCCAAATAATGAACTGTCATAATCTGGTGCACAAATGCAACACGGAGAACAACCAGCTAGGCAATAATCTGCAGCATCAGACAGGAGGTCGGTGACTTAATGTGAGTCATCAGTGTAATAATTTATGAGAAAGCAGTTACAACATCAGGAGATATCAACAGACTGTGTAAGAAAGGATAAACAAGCCTCCTGCTCAGGGCAGGAAATTCACTTTAAGAGCAGTGTTGTGCTTTTGGGCAGCATTGCTTCCAGGGGAGAAAAACTCGTGAAAAACAAATCCAGAACGTTACAAAAACTACCTTCAACAATTTGAAAACAATAATTATGAGGACAGATTACAATCATGAGATTTGTTAAATCTACAACGGTCACAAGGTAACTGCTCTGAAATAAGTAAAAAGCCTCTGCAAAGACAGATGAAATGCACCCCTGCTCCATGTGCACTTGCACAAGGTGGGAAACAAAGCCTGAAATTTGAACACTGAGATCTCAGACATCCAGAAGATCAAGTTTTCTTTGAAACCCTGACAAAGAATGGAAACAGACTGTTTACAGAAGTGCAAGAATAAACATTTCTTCCCAAAGGCTTAAAAAATTATTAGACAAATGGGTGTCAGAAATGGTTTAGGTACAGTGCCTTCAGGTGGAAGGACAGCCAAGACAATTCAAAGTTCTTTGAAGACTTATTGTCTGTCACTCTTTACAAATTTACCTCAAAATGCAAATTCAACTCATTCAAAAACTGAATCTATATCTCTTAATTTTTAGTGTATAAAAACGCTTCTAATGTAATTCTACTTTTTAATTTCATAATATTGAAATTTTAACTTGGCCTACTGAACAATAAAGAAAATGACCTAAACCCAAAATGTTTCAATGTAACATTCATAAAACACATATTATGGTGTTACTGTTAATTGCTCACCAAGCCGAAAGACCTATCCTCCACAGAGTTCTTACCAAGATAATTCCATCACTGGAATTCCAAAATTCCAACAATACTGTTCCCATTATTGTATTCACATCAGAACATGAACAGAGGTTAGATCAGTTGTGGCACCAGTCTTGGTGACAGTCTGAAATCTTAAAATTGTAAAATGGTTTGAATTGTAAGGGACCTTAAAGATCTTAAAGGCCATCCAATTCCAAGCCCTCTGTCCTAGATTGTTCTCTCCAAAGAGAATTTTAAAACAAAAACAAACAAACAAACAAACAACAAAAAAAAAACCAAAAAAAAAAAACAACTAAAGAATTGCTAAGGACCTCAGAGGAAAATTATTTTGAAGAGACACTGAATCTTTGGAAATAAGGGGACTACAATATTTTGTTTTTCCTTCACTCTGGAGACTCAGAAGTTGAAGCAAGATTTAAGTTAAATTAAAACATATTTTTATTACACTTTGAACATTGCATCATGTTTCGTTGATCATAACAGCTTAATCTAAGAAGAACAAAGCAGCATTAAAAATCACTCTCTGACTCTACCCATGTTCCCCTCTGAGATTATTTTTAATGCAGGCAAGAAAACATCTCTTTCGAATAAGAAAATCCATATCACATTTGTGTCCAGACCTCTAATTGTTTAATGCTAGTTTCCTAGGAAGATGTTCAGTTTCATTTATACAAGCCTTTTTTCCCCTTTCTTTTCCAAAAGGCTAATCAGTATTTTTAAATATAAAGCTACTTCATAAATTGCCTTGATTTTTCAAATGAGACAAACTGAAGCTGTAACAAAAAACACTATTTACCATGTCTTCCCCTATTCAGTGTATGAGAGCTCTTGCAAACAGCAGCTTCTGGCATTTGGGGTTTTGGTTGTCAGAGCAGTAAAATTTTGCTTTCCAAAGCTTTATGTTCTTTGTGCACAGCTGGAGAACTTTGTACTTAGCAGAGAATTACCATGTATATGCAACTGAACTGTTAATTTATAGGGGAAGGTGAAAAGTATTTTTTGCACTGTAGTGTGAAAGAAGATGATACATAATCAAGTCAACAAGGGCCATGCACAAGAGTGAAGATGAAGAGCCACCAGTCAACTCAGCTGGACTCAAACTGCCAGGTTTTTATAATACCAGTTCTTTATTAACATGAAAAACATTTTCCTTACAGCCTGGATCCCTAACAGGCAAAAGAATGTCTAAAAACAGTGAGTAAAAATGCTATCACAAAGAGTTCCTTCATGCGTCTTCTCAGGGAGGTACAGGAAAAACAGACACCAAGAGCTCACAGTGTGGCAATAGTGTCTTGTATTTCCTTAATGTCTCTGTCCAGTGAATTTCTGGGGAAATTTCCAAAGAGGATGCCCTGTTAGAGCACAATAGACTTCAAGAATACTGTGTTCAGCTCCATCCAGCAGGTGTTTCAAAGGAATGCTCTGCCTGAAACCTGCCTTTTGATTACTATGGCTTTGTAGACCTTCTGAAAAGAGAGACCTGACAAGGGCACTGAGCTTTGTTTAGAGAACTTAATCCTTATTCTCCCGGCTGCCAACAGGGAAAGGCTATGTTTTGCCTAAGTAAGAAATTCCTTTCTTAGAATCAAGAGATGAAAGTGGCAGAGACGAGCACCCTCCCTAAACAGCTGAGTTAACATCCCCAACAGCTGATGGTCGACAGCAGCAGAAACATCCCTCTTCACTTTGACAACATGTATCAAAGTAAAAAACCTCTGCCAGCTGGCATTAGGCATTACAGGAATACAAAAAACACCCAAAGAACAACCTGATCCTGTAAGACTCCAAGTTCCACCCTCCTGTTGAAATGAATGGTGCGGAGGGTGCTACCAATGTAACCTGAGCGATGAATCACATGCCAAAGGCTACAAACCATAAGCCACTCCAGTGCTATACTCAGCATTATTGGAAATATTTCCAAAAAATGAGAAAAAACCTTTGATTTAAACAAATTCCAGTCTTGGATGCACACACTGGCATGAGATTTCCATTGCTGCTAAAATACTGATAATGTGAGTCCAAAGAAAAAATTGTTCAAAATGTTCATAGATTGATTTTTTTTTTTCTCCTAAGACCTTTACTTTTATCAGTGGCACACAAACCTGGAGACTTTCAGAAATATTGGGAAGCAACATGGGTGGTGAGGCACTGGAAACAGGTTGCCAGAGCAGCTGGGGATGCCCCATGCCTGGAAGTGTTCAAGGCCAGGTTGGATGGGGTTTGAGCTACCTAGTGTAGTGAAAGGCATCCCTGCCCACAGCAGAGGCAGCAGTTGGAACTAGATGATCTTTAACGTCCCTTCTAAACCAAACCATTCTGTGATATTTTAATATGGCAGGCTTATAGTAAATCTAATCTGAAGCATTAAACTACATTCCATGAAGCTTAAACAAAATCGTTACACATGAGTAGAAGAGTTTGAGTAAGGAGTGTATTTGTTGCAGCTCCTTCCAAGACCTGACCTAGCCTGGCCCAATAGTAAATCAGTAACCCTTACCCAGTAGAACTAATTCAGACCCCAGGGATCTGAGGAGTTGGATTTCCTGACAATGTCACCTCCAAAGGAATATGCCAGGTCAGCAGGACTTCTCCAGCAGCCTTGCTTCCTCCCTGTGAGAGCCTATGCCAGGCTGTGCAACAGCACAGTGGATGGTGTTGTTCATGCCAGTGTTTGGGAACTGTGAGGAAACCAAATGGGTTGAGAGATAGACCAAGCTGGACTGAAAAGTTGAGAAAAAGCATTGGACACAAAACCAGTAAGCAGCAGAAGTGAGTTGAGAAATCTGGGAACTATATAAATTCGTATAAGGAGGGGAATGCGCTGGGGAAAACTGAGTCGGGTGAAAACAAGAGGTGCTGGATGTTTCTCTACAGCACAGAACTGCACTTTGATTTGTTGAATCTCATAACTCCTCAGTGGAAAAACCTTTCTGCAAGGCCCTAGCAAACATCCTGTCACTTCCAAGTGCTGGACACATGGAGATTTGCAGCCTATTATTTGTGCCACTTTGTTCACTCAAGGGAAAAGGTTTGTGACATGGATATGCATGGTCTTTGTGCTGCATCATGCTTTGGCACAATGGGGCGGTGTGCTACATGAGAGGACTTCTGTTCTCCACCTGATTTTTTTCAAAGTCTAAACAATAACCCATAAAACCACAATATGTTAAAAGTACACTAAAAAAAAATCATCAACTCACCTACCCACCTGCCTACTAAGGAGATGGCTGAATTAGTATTAGTGCAAGTTTAATAAAGGATATTTATCACTGTGTTTATTATTGCCAGAAATTTAAAAAGGTGAGGTAAATAACCACAAGTAGGAAAAAAAAAAACTACTAAAAAGGAAAAAAGAGAAGGAATGATCTACAAGCAATGCCACTTGATGCTTTGCTGTGACCCCCAGGCAGTACCTGGGGGTGAAGCCAGAAAAAAACATCTAAGCCACTCTTTTCTCAAGCAGTCCCCAATTCCTTGCTCGACTTGTCTGTATGCTCAACCTGAAAAATTCAGTTCTGATCACCCAGCACAGCCAGCACTCACAGGTATCACTGATGCCAGAAAGATGCTTCACAGCTCAAGTAAGTGCACGCCAAAGGATGGAGCCCAGGGTGCCTCAAAACCAAGCATGTAGCAAAACAGTGATGTCACAAAGACGTGTCAGAACACAATTCCTTGAAAGTGACAGTCCAACCAAAAATTCAGTTTCCTTCTGTTTTGGTGGTGTTGTTTTGCAGTCTCATCAGTGATCAGCTCCACCATTCAGCTGCCTAAGTCCCAGGGACAAGCAAAGACAGGAATCAACAGCAAGGAGTTGTACACTGCTGCTCACATGCTAAATTAGGCTTTAGGTTTTACCCAAATGTGAAACTGCAGCCTGGGTGTCTTCTTGTAGCCTGAACCATCCTCTGCCTTGATGCTCCACCTGCTGAATGGGGGACAGACAGCTCTTTGTCTAACCTTGGTGATTTGTAAAATTAAACTGAAGTTACGGTAATGATGCTATAATGATGGATGTCTCAGAAAAAAAAATGAGGGGATGGTCACACAAAATAAAATAATGAATAGGGACCCATTAGCTGAGCATTGCTCATCGTTTGTACTGAAGAAAGCAGGGTCCAAAGGAAAAGTTAATCTGTGAACATGCAACTGAAGACTGCACAGCAATGCATATGCACAGATGTCAAAGGCTGTATGTACAACATAAACAGAGACATTTTGATTGCAGCATTAGTAAGGGTATTTTCATCTCTTTTGGGCTTGTGTAGTGTGACTTACTTGGTATATGAAACTTAACAGCTGACATCATTTAAGATCTATAAATTTTCCTTCAAAATGTCACTTTTCTCTCCTTAAAATGTATTACTTTGAGTGCATTAGGAATTTGCAATGGGAATGTAACATGGCAGCACCTCATGGCCTAAGTGGGCTGCCACTCAGATTCTGAAAGCCATTGGGTCCAGCACATGAACAGCAGCAGCCTGTTACTGTTTATAATGTATCTACAAATATTTCTAAGGCCTTTGTCACCAGCAGAGACAGCTACTCCCAATGAATGTCTTTCATAAACAGCTCTGTGGAGTCAGACTGCATTATTATTATTTCCATTTTGCACGAGAGAAGGTAAAACAAAAGAACAGACCAGATGCACGAGGGTATCTTTGTGACTGACTCAAACTGAAATGAGCCAAAGTTGGTTCAACTGCAGAACTTCTGTGGATCTGGATCCACAAATCAAATGAGCATCTAGGCGCGATTATTCCACAAAGCTTTCTATCTTTGAAAGGTCATTAGTGAACCAAACACAGTTTTTTTCAGAAAAGTGAGCTGTATTGTTTCCTTCAGTAAAGGGTTGGTTACTACCACCGAAATATTAAACAGACAAGAGAAACTGGAGCAGGAGGGGTGGCAGGGTTATACCAAATTATTACAACGATGAGTTTAATAGCTCTTTTTCACCCTACTTATGATTGAATTTTTCTCTAATACAGTCTATTTGTTGTATAAATAGAAGAAATAGTATGCCAATAAACACTGAAAATATAAAAATCATTAATGCTGTCACACAGTAAGAAACATCTTGTTATTCTAGCCAACAGTTTCAGAAGCACAGATTTCTATACATCTTGTATATCTCTATAAAAATGTAACAAAGATTTACACCACCACCTTTACTTAGCTCTGAAAAATCCTTCTGGGGCAGACCTAAGTGTTAAACCTAACGTAGTGCAAGTGTAAACTTAACCGAAGGACCACAGCACTCCTCTAGCTCTTCAGTCCAAGTGTGGAAGGTGTTTGCCCACTAGTACAAACAATTTGGAGAGAAGCAGGAGCAGTGCACCATTCATGAGAATTTTTTCAGCAATTCTCATCTTCGCTATCAGTCCTCCACTACCCAGCATGTCCATGGCAGGGCTGCAGCCTTCCTCCAGTGTAACACCCATCGAAGAGGTGCCCACCGAGAACAGGAAGGTGCTTCCCAGAACCAAAAATGTCATTCTTAGTGCCAGGACATGAAAGCATTGAGTGGCAGAGTTTGTTGTCAGTAGGTGCTGTCACCCAAGGCTGTAAAGCTCCAGAATGAAAATTCCCTCCTTGCTCTCTAAACACACAGAGGACTCTGCCAACACAATGCTTACAGAAGTGGCAGAAAAACGAGCTTTTTCACCTATTAAAACCACTGTGTTTTAGAGACAAAGTTTATTTTTCCTTATTTTTACATCAGCTAGGTTTTATTTCTCTTTCTAAAATAATCTTAAGATATTTTTTACAAAAGAAAGGCTGTAACATTAGGTTTATTCTAGCACTCTTTGGTAGCAGGATGCTAGCTGGCTGCACAAACATGTTCCAAGGGAAAGAAGCTTGGTTAAAAAGGTTAGACTTTCACATAATTTTTAGGAATTTTAGTCTGCTTTTCTTTGATGTTACCATTTTCTTATTGCACAAAACATGTACATGACTGAAGCGCATGACCACAGATGTAGAAAGTGTCTTAGACATTTTTTGGCCCCAAAAAGAATTTCTAAGGGATTTATGTCAAACTTATAATAGAGTGCTTAATACA
>WBMY01017203.1:64032-80811 GCA_013397315.1 Donacobius atricapilla
AAGTACAATGACAGCAGATATTCCAGACCGAATCCTTCTCAGGTTGTCAAAAGCACAGCATCCCCTCTGCCACAGAGAACAGTCAGCCTAAGACAAGCACTAAAAGCCTTCAAAGCACTGCAAAGTACAGTTAATAACCACCCACAATGACAGTGTCAGCTATCACTGGCTGCTACTGGATAGCAGTAGATACTGGATCAATCACAAATATTTTGGAAGACCCTGTTTTAAAGAGAACTGACCAGGAAAAAAAGCCAGAATATCACAACACTTCAGTATCTGGGTTTGCATGGGAACTGTAATCTAAGAGAAATGTGAATTTCTGTACATATAATACAGCCACTACCAAGGAGAAACCATTACACACACCAGCGTCTCTATTTCATACAGAGCAGCAATTCCATGCCCAAATTTTCCCACATGAACAAGATGCTCCCTAGACAGTTTAATCCTCACTGTCCAGCTAAAATGCCTACTGCTGCTGGACTATCCCTATTTGCAGCAAAAAACTTGAATTTTCTTCTTTACAGCTACAGCTGGAATTTTTATCTTCCCTTCTTTTTAAAGAGAAGACATGTTAATAACAACTGATCTAGACAGAATCAAATACAAAATTTTACAAATGCCATAATAACATCAGACAATCTTTTACCCTCCCTCCGGTTACTGATGACCCCTGATATATATTTACTTATTTTCCAATTTATAAGGCAACAAAAACAATAAATAAAGTACATCTTAAGGCAGCTACTAACAACTGAACTGCTAAGAGAACATACAGAAAACTACATTTAAAAAATAATAAAGTTTATGAGATGTTCCAGCTCTTTGGAAACTGATCTGAAAGAACGCTCCCAAAGTCTAAATTTGTTTGCAAAACTGAAGTTGTTAATGACAGATTCAGAAGGTGAAAATGTTGTTTCTTCATCTGTAGCTGTATTTTCAGCTGGTGGCTTCCCACAGGCAGCCGCCATTCATTCAACAAAATCTACTTAGAGGCCCTGACAGAATACATTTTCCAATTTAAATAAAAGACTGACTTTTCACTTGTTACTTAGTCACAATAAAAAAGAGGTTAGTATAATGTCATGTTGGGCTAATTAATATGCATTCAGATTTTAGAAGAGGTATTCAATTAATAATTTATTTAATATATATGTTGCTTGATCACAGCATATGTCAATATAGAACTAGATTTTTCAGACATTTCAGACTGCAATTTCTATGCTTTTTACTAGTAAAGGAAAATGTAGCTGGCTGTTGTAAAGGTTCACTCTGTATACAAGGTGCCACAGTTAGAAAAAAAAAGTTCTTTCATTGCTAAGGCTGACCAGATACAAAACAAAGCCACCCATGAAGAATCTTAGATTGTACCTAACCCAGGTAAAGGAAGAAACTAAGCCCATCTGTTTCTGAAGCTGTGTCACTCATGCTGATTTTCCCAGTACTCTGCACAGCCATCAAGATATTCTGTGTTTGGGAAGAAAAAAAAAATTGCTGAAAACGTCCTGCAAATGAAACCCAGCTGCTTAAGCACAATCCCAGATGTCTCCTGCACTGTGTGGCTTTGATAGATTAAACTGAGCATAAGAAAGAGATGAAATATTTATGAAAATTAAATTTACAGTTATGCATGTCAGTAAACCTGAAAAACATTTTTTTCAAGCGAAGACAGGAAATCACATTTTTCACCCAATCAGCTTAGGTTAGGTTATTGTGGTGATATTCACAGAGCTCTTGAGGTGCTTATGTTTCATGCAGACTGCTTAGCTTTTATTCACACCACTTATTCCAGAAACAGGGATGACAGATACTGCCTCTGACACCAGCGGATCAAACATTTATAAACAACATGCTCAAACAAATGACTAGGTTTTACTCCTTATCCACCAAAAGTTCAGTATTTCGAAGGCTGGAAAAAAGCTCAAATCCCACTGAGCACTCTGGGTAACAATACTGTGTACTAGACACCAAATACTGCTGGGACAAACAAACATGCCCTCTTTCACACTCAAGGGAATGCTGTCAGATACTTAAGCAAATTCCTACATCCTGACACATCGTCAGGCTATTTGCTCCCCAAAACGTCACACTTGTATTGGCCTCCCCAAAAGAGAAACAGAGGGAAAAAATGATTGTGGTAAAAGGGAACAGAAAGAACAAATTAAGGTAACATTTGCAATTAAGTGAAGCCAGGGAAACACTAACTAACTCCATTTTTACAATGTTAAATGTCTTGCATAAATCTCCAAAGACACCTAACATCTCTGGCTCCTCACAGTCCCGGTCTTGCCCATCTCACTATAATAAGCTCTATTAAAACATGACCAGGTTTTCCCTTCCTAGCCATTCCTAAATTTCATCCACTGGCAAACCGTCTTGGAAAAGGTAGCATTCCCTTTCAAGATGCTCTTTTCTGTCCTTTGGGGAATTGAGAAACAGAAAAAAAATTTTACAGGTTAATCTTTGTGATCATTTGGCGCTCTATCACCTCAAAATCCTACTTCATACAAATATCCTTTCAAATACAGAACTATGACTTAATACACACAGATGTGATCTTCTTAGCAAAGCAAAATTAGAAGAAAAGGCTAATATTTATACTGTGGATTAGTAATAAAGGGGCTGCACTTCTCTGTGCAGTTCACTGAATGTTTTTAAAACAGAAACCAGAAGGTCATTAACTTCAGCAAAGCAGGAACAGAGACAAATCTAACACTTCCCATCACCCCTGTGCTCCTTAAACACCTCCTGAGCACATTACAGGGCCACCGGATGAGGTGGGACAGCAGAGCTGTCCCAAAGGAGATCAGAAGTTTATTTGAAGAAGCCCAGCAAGCAACATTTCCCAAACTCTCTTTCAAAAGAGGAGCAGTGAATATCCTATTTCCTTTTCAAGGAATGTTTATATGCTATGGACCAAGTACCTTTCATACTGCCAAGCCAACGCAAGCCACATTTCAGCCCACAAAGAACAATACAATTGCTTAGTGTGCACATTTTGACTTCTTGCAAGAATACATTGTGTATGAAGCAACAGCCCAAAATCTGCTGATAGATGACCAGTACCACTGCAACATAACAGTAACTCCACAGACAAACATCATAAACATCAGTAAGAATTTGAAAATATGTTCTGTACAGTCAGTTTCCAGTGTCAAGTGCGAATAAATAGAAGAGCTGCAGATAGGGGTTAGTAAAAAGACAAGACTGTCCTTAGTCTGGATAACTAAACTAACACACTAACCCTGTTAATTCTTTAAAGGAATTAAGTCTCCACTTCTGCAAATTACTCAAGAAGAGAGTCTCAAGAAGTCCATCTAAGTTTAAAATCACACAGGTCTTTTAAACACTTCATAGTTATTTGGGCTAACACATGGCACATCTAGTTCAGTCTACTTAATTATTTTGCTTTCCAGTGATGAATCTGGAACAACAGGCCTTGAAAAATCACACAAGTGAAGTGTTTGCCACACTGCAAAACACGTCAGGCCTTCAACCCAGTATCTCTGTCAAGGCTAGGCTGGTGAGGATGGGTGATAAACTCCAGTTCAGAACAAATGGTGCAAAGTATGTTTCTTATGTCCTGAGTTGAACTGTATCTCCTAGAAAAACAAGGAGGGAGGGACTGAAAGCAGGAAAGACCCAGGTATTTCCTATCTTCCCTCCAGGTATGATGCTGAAGAGATGAGATTTCAAGCATCTGTAATGCTCACCATAAGCTACTTTTGCTGCTGATTAATAGTGAGAGATTAATATCCAGGGATGCCATATAACAGCTGCAGTCTGAACCTTGTGAACACAGACACAGTTATGCATTTAACAGCTGGGTTCAAATTTTAAGTGGATTTTCCTGTATGGTAACTAGGATCAGTTTACAGTTGAAAAATTATTACTTTAAATGCATGCTTCACAACTACACCGGACAGCTACCTCTGAAGTAACACAGCCCAAAAGTTATCTATCCTTATGCTTCCCGGATCATCCTTCACCTTTCAACAAGACAAATTATGTCAGGTCCAATCTCATAATTCCCACAATTTTTTCCTTTAAGTCTCCAAGTGTTAAAATGCATCAAGGAGCAACAAATGCCAGAGGTAGATGTGGAGGCCTGGCACTTCTCCAGATAACAACCAGACCAGCAGGTGAACATAAAATTCTTTTACAAAGAATTTTTACCAAAGTACAGAATTTCCTGCTAAATCCCTTATGCAGCGAACTGTCTGACAAATAATTATACCAAAATCTCGATGAATCAGCTTTATATATTTACCAGATTGCAAAAATAATTAACAATTACCTCTGCTCAGAGTCTCTGTGGCTTTGGATCCATTAATCATAAAGGCTGATATGTCACTCCACAGTGTGAGGCTGGGGTACACCAAGAGGCATAAGCTTTTTCTCAAAGATACAACTGGGTCCTGCTCAGTTTTCCCATACTTTCTCCCCCCTGTTTTTTACAAGTGCTACCCTCTTTCATTCAGAAAGACTTCTCTATGATTTCCACACATCACTTTAGGATAAGGCTGCAACACAGTCAACTTTCTGACTATTCAAAAGATGCTCATTTGTAGCATCACTCCAGATGCCACCAGTGGTATTATAGGAAGATGGGAAAATCTGCCAAATCTATATCCTGCCTCCACCCCACATGGGTAAGATGGGCAGGAAAATCTCAGGATTTTCATAAAGCTCCATTTTTATGGCTTACACTTCATTCCATGTATAGGACTGATATAGCTATGCAGTGACAGATACTGGGGTTTAGTATATGATTTTTGCCCCAAAACTCAGCCTCTTATGAAACATTTTTTTTTTTAGATGACCTTTGCTCAGATTATGGGATAAAAGAGTGGTTAAAACCAAGAGGCAGGTTTGGTAAGAAGAGCTTTTGTCACCAGTTTCCTTGACAATACAACCCTCTAGGTTGCATGATCAAGCTCAAGTAAGCATTTTTCCTAACCATTCAGTTTAATTAGCTTTTAGCCTACATTATTTATGATTCAGTTTTCAAACAAATATTACCTTTTCTGACCTAATTTTTGAGCATATCCTTCAGAAAGAATCTCCTTAAGTCTGAGTTCTAGTCTGAAAAAGTACCCTCAGTAAGTTTGCAATGCAGGATAGAAGCAGAAAATAGTGCTCAGCCCAAAAGCCTGCACACAAGAGCCACAGTTCAGTATGAGTGAACTGCTCTGCTTTTCATCCTTACACTTTGATCTCAAGTTTAGAGAAGATTAAATTCAGCCAAAAATACTCCAATAGACAGACATGAGCAACAGCCAACACTGGTCACAAACAAACCATGTCAAAAACATTTCCATTCCCTCTAGGATAAAATATAGGCCTTGTAGATGTAAGACAAGTAAGAGCACACTGGATCTGGTTAACTGGAGGATGAGGCTAGCATTCAAATATGTTCTTAAGAAGTTGGAAAAATGTTTCAGAGAAGCTGGGGTGCTATTAAGACAGTATAACACAATATTCAGCCACTGTAACAATGCATACATAAAAGCAATTGCACAAATGAAGAAATATTCAGGTCTGAGTTCTGCATTTTGAGAAACACAGAGAGAGACTGAAAAATGCACATAAAAGTTCAGAAAAAGTAACTCAAGAGATACTCAAGACCAGACAAATAGAATTGGGCTTGAACTAGCACAAAGACAACCAAGGTACACTTAAGACTAATTTTTCTAGAGGTGAAAATAAGGAGACACTGGAAATGATTTCCTGGAAACCTGTGGTCTCCTCAGCACTGAAAGGAAGCCAAAGGTTGGTAAAAGCATGTATGCAAATCAGAGGGATTAACTAAACTCTTGGAATCTATCGCAGATCTGTCATTACATTAATGATGTAACTATGACTTTAGTAACCATGTGGAAACATCAGGATCTTCCCAGGTATATATGTACAGGCAAAGGGCAAACTCCATTGGTGAGTAATTCTCTGGGATCATCCTGAAAGGAAGCAGAAGCTTCGAGGGGGATAAAGAATAGATGTATTTACTAAGCAAATTTAAGCTAGAATTAATAAAGCTTTAGAAAATCTTGTTCTCAGCCTGAAGCATGGCCTCAATTACTTAGAAGACCTCTTAATTTCATTTTCAACTCTCTTTTCATAACAATTTCTGGCCCTGAAACTGACCCATAACCCAAAGGTTAGGAGGAGGTAAAGTGTTACAATGATTTTTTTTAAATTAAAAATAAATAAATGCATAAATATATTTATACAATGCATAGCTTACCAAGGTTTTTTTTCCCCACAGAATTAGCTCCTAAAATTATCCTCAAGCATTCAGCTTCAATTGCTATCACTTTGTCTTTCTACATTTGCTGAAAGATTTTGGGCTGGAGCTGCTGAAACCAGCTGTGGGAAATGACTGGCAAAGATTCCGCAGCACAAGCCTCTCACCCTCTGAGCAATGCTGGCAAACAAGGAACACACAGCCCTTGGGAGGGAAAAAACCTTGTGCTGAACAAGACACTAGTTGCATTTCCTAAAGAAGTTTGCTCAAAAACCAAGAAAAGATTTGACTCCCAACTGCCAGGAAGTTGGGAATGTATTTCAAATGCAAACAATGAACTCACAAGCAGCTAGGCTTCAAATTACTGGGAATCTCCTACTGACACTTGTGAATACACTGTTCATAAGACACTGTATCTGAGGATCTTTTCTTTTGACATTAATTTTTGCATGCTCATATCTGTCCCTGAAATTCTGCAGAGAGGGAAAAATCTTGTTCTCTTCGGGACAACCTAAGTTTTCTGTGCACATCTTTCAGCAGCCTACTGCATTTCTTCCACAGATCTGCCTAATCCCCTCGCGGATGCTCCTAAATCAGAATACATACTATTTCCTTGAAGGTCATTGCACCAATATTCTCAGTACCTTTAGGAGCACATTATTTTGGTATGGATAACTTGGAGGATGCTCTAGGACCCCTCCTTGATTTGAAGGGATCATGCACAAAGAAAAGTGTCAAAGCATCCACCCATCAAAATTTTAAAAGGGAAAAGAGAAGCTAATAAGGCTCAGGTACATGGTTTCAGGGAAGTTGATGCAGCCCCAGCTGCACTCTCCACTTCGGCAGCAGAGGGTGCTGCCAGAATACTGAGGGCCCCTGCGAAGATATCCAGGACTGGTCAGTCAGGTGTGACTGCCGTTTGTCCAGAGCCTCCATGTCACACAAGGATCACTTAGGAAGAACAGGACCAATTAATGATTTCAAACTCGTTTTTCAGTATCACCCCAAGTCCATAAAACTTGTTCATCCCATGCCAAATTGTGTGGCATTCTCACTCCTAAGCCTCATACACAGCTTCTGCAGTGATGCCTGAAAACAAAGTCAAGTTAGATAAAAAACAACAGTTCAGCAGTTTTGTGATTCAAGAAGAAAATGACTGAGCAAGGACTGCAGGCTTGAATCTGAACTGCACACGCTGTCACACTTGGTTAGGACTCCTGCAGACCAGCTGCTGCTCAGAATCCTGCTCTGCCATCTACCACACTCTCCCCAAGCCCAGCTGTTCCCATGGACACTGCACCCACTTCCCACCACATGAAAGTTGCCAGGACAAATGGACTGCCCAAGTTGGCACTGCTGTTTCTTCTGCTCCTTAGCTTTAGTGTATCTTACTAAGGAAGCCAGACAAAAACCTTCGCAAGCATCAGGAAAACTCACAGCTGATGCTGAAAGGCTGTAGGTGAAGTCACTGAGAGTTTACCTGGTTAGTTAACAGAACTGACTAATTCATGGGGGAAAAGAAAAACACTTCCTTGTTATACATATTTTTTTCTCCTTTCAGATGTGATTATCAGCTTGTTAGATAACTGCTTCATAATGAAGACATCCAAGCCAAAACATCCAGGACTGTTTCATTAAATTATTTACCACTATTCAAAAGACACCATGCTTCACAGAAAAATGAGTCTTCATGGACAGTAAATTCATAGTTCTTCCAAAGAACATCAGTACATGAATGAAGCACTACCGTAAACACATTTATAAACTCCCCAAAAAGCCTCCCAAAACACGTCAGCTCATTTACTGTGCCCTGAACTTGTTTTGAAATGCAGGTTTGTAAGTAGGTTTCAAATCCTCTAATGCACTCCTTATTTTCATCTCTATAATGAATAAAACTACTACGATTCTGCTGTCAATCACAATTCTACCTTACTGCAATCTCTTGTTTGCTGCTAATTAGTGCCTCCTTTTCTTATTAGCCGTGTCAAATTTTTGCATTTTGGAGAGTAAATACGACATTTTCACTTACAACTAGCATGATGATTTCCTGCTAAGAATTAAACATGAACAAATTCAGTCTTCCTACGAAACCAGCACGACGTTTCCTAAGTCTGCAGCGACTAATAAAAAAAGCCCTCGCTGTTAAAAGGGGTAACCAGACAGAAGTTACAAAAATCATAAGCCTGAAACGCTCAAGATTTCTAACATTTAGTACAACACAGCTTCTTTAAAACTTTTTCTTTTGAGCGGCGCAAGCACCCCAGGCTGCGCTCTCGCAAAGGGAACAGCAGCGAGAGCAGCAGCTCCCGCCGCCCCATCGCGCCGGCTGTCCCCGCACGCCGCGAGCCTCCGGAGCATCACCCGCACCGCCGCACCCAGCAGGGCCCGGNGGCACCCCTGGGCTCGCCCTGCTCTGGCACAGCCCCAGCCCCGCAAGGAAGCCGGAGCCGTCCCGCCAAACGCCTCCGGGCTTTTGCACATCAGTCGCTTCCTCTGCCCGGGAAGGCGCCGCGGCCGCGGAGCGCTGCGGGCCGCGACCCTGCTCCGCGCAGAGAGCGCTGCCAGCAGCAGCCCATGGCAGCCGGGAGCCAGCGGGAACCGCGACCTCCGCTCCTGCCCGGGGCGGTTTCAGGACGGGCACCGTCCCTGCAGCCTGCCACCGGACAGCTGCTACACACACCTTCTGAGCTGGTGTCGTTATTCAAGGACTAAATGAGCCGCTTTAACATTTGTGAAGTGCAGGACTTTCCTATAAGCCTGCTCGTGAATCAACCGCACATAGGGATTTAACCTCACCCCTCATGGTCACACATGCACAGCAGTTGTGTCGCTCTTCTGCCGGGCGCACTAAAACAAGGCCACCTCATCTATGGCTAGGGTTTATAGACCTCTACATCGGCAGGTCATCAATGAATGCAATCCCACAGAATCAATTTAAGTTTGAAGAGACCTCTAAGATAATCAAATCCAACACCTACCACCACCAAGTTCACCACTAAACCACATCCCCTAGTGCCACATCCACACAGGTTTTGAACCATCTACACGTCTGCCCCTTAAGACAGGAACAAGTGTTTTAAGCAACTTTTATGCCATCGAGCAGCACAAGTAGGTGGTCTATGTTCTTGAGCAAAACACAGGTGAGATCCTTAAAACACCTTAAAAGACCGCGATATAATGGGAAAATTTACAAACTGATAAATAATAATACCATAATAAAAAGAGGCTACCAACTACCACTAAGAAGAGAAAAAAAAAAAAAAAAGAGCACGGGTAAGCGACATATTTACAATTAAACTCTGTATCGATATATAGTGATAAATAATGACAGCACTATTATTTTTATCTAAAAGAATGGGAAAATTAGCATTTGTGACTGATCAGCTCACTTGTTTGTTCAGTTTGGCACTGATACTGGACTGCTGTAGCTTATAGAAGCCTGACATCTCAGAGGGCAAATTCCACTACTACGCTTCAAATGATTTTGCCTAAAACAAGTAGTCTCCCTGAAACTTTCTGGGAAAGATCAACATTTTTGATGATGCTCAGCAAAGTGGAAATCTTTGAAGTGGCCACCTAGCAGCTGTCAAACAACAATTAGTAACAGCAGAATAAAATTCACTTTTATGTGACTGAAAGCAATTTGGCCAAAGCATTCATAAAACAGACCTTGACCAGGTATTATAAATGTGATGAGCATTGCTCTTATCTTTCTAGTGATTATTAGAATTTATTTTTTGCTCATCCTTTTGTTTAAAACTCTTACTTGTTTGATTGCTACACCAACTAACAATACAACTGCAACACATACATTCATTTCTATTCACAGGAATGGAATGCATCGTTTGTGTGAATATAATCATTCTGTCAATATCATTTTTCAGTCTTTCTCACACTTTCATGGCAATATATGGCAAGAAAGAAACACAGCAGTGTCTAAACTATTTATTTTCTAAAAGGAGTCCTAATTACAGATTTGCTCCATGCAGATCAGTTTTCATGGGAAAAATTACCTTAGTTTTAAAATTCCTATTTAATTTACACATGGTCCTCAAAAAGCATGCTGGGCATTTCCTTCCCTAAGTCCTATGCAAAAAACATGTTAAAGTAATGCTTTGTCATCTGCTGACACCACTTAAAATATTTGTTAGTAAAATTAAAAATCCCAAATCGCCACATATCACACATTGAACACTACAGAGCAGACCATTCTTCCTAGGTCAAACACAGGATGTCACTCCTATGACCTTTTTGACTGAAAGATGCAAGATTATCACTGCTTTGGACACTTGCGACGGGCACCATAAGCCTCAGTTGTGTGACCTTAAAGGACTTAGATTAATTCAGAGCAGCAAATGTCTGAATCTGAATGACTGCCATTCAAAGTATGGGGAATCCAACTGAGATGCTTTTAGGATGTCAGCAGAATCAATGCATCAAGGAAAGGAGTTCTCTGTGCAGACTGAAGCAAGTCTTTAAAATCAGTGCCCAACAGATGTTTGTTAGGGTGTGGGTGGCAGGAAGAGACCTTTAGACTCAAAGTCAGTGATGTATTTCTATAAATTAGGTGGTACTTTGCACATCCATACTGGGTATATGGATATCAGGTGAAATTCTTCTTTGGGATAGTGGCCAAAAAAAAAGCATAAATTACTTTAAAACACACCTTCATCACTTCTTCAAGAGAAATGAGGTGGTGGAGAAACAATGTAATATGGCAGCTCAGGACACCATTGTCAGGAACTTGATGAGGTTTCATCTCCTGTCTTGTATTTCAGAGTTTCACATCTTACCATGAAAAACACTGTCCCATTCAGCAGAGGAATTCAGAAGAGGTGATAGCATAGTGACGGGAAGAGAGAGAGGTCTTCCTGCTCAGAGTTAAAGGTGTGAGCTGCAACTAAGGGATCTTTTTTATTGTGTCTTTTCAATTAGGAGCTGGACACTCCTGTTACTGTTAAAGCACAAAGCAAAATAAATCAATGAAGCAAGCAATTATGTGCTGTAATTACGAGGTTTGTAGGCAGGCTGTCAGCATTCATGGATCTTCCACTCAATCCCAGGGAATACACCAGTATTACATACTTCCATATAAGGAGTGCATAAGCAAGCAAAAGTATTGCAAAATACTGTCCTGATATGGACATTATATTTCTAAAAACAAAATTTTTCAAGTCATCAGAAGCGTGGGAAAAAAAATTCCCATCTTAGAGGATGACATCATTGTTTCCATAGTTGTTAATGTTGTGAATGATGTAACGGTATCTTTTATTTCTTCCTGCTAATTATGCTATTTCCCTATATATTTTGTGTTCTGTAAAAGCTCTTCGCCTATTAGAATCCTTTTCTAAGCAGAAGCACAAATCAAAAAAGTCTAAATTAACAACATTTCATTGCTGCTGTCTTTGTTTTCCCAGATAAAAAGCAATCCAGTACTTAAACTATAGTAATATTCACAAATGGGAGGCTCTTCCTTCAGATGAAACCCACTTACATCTGTTTTCTCCAGGGAAACTGTCAGAAATGAATTCTTCACGGCATTATTCTCTAACATTTTTTTCACAATGTGGTGAAACACAGCATCCCCCTCCATGGTGCACAAACTCAAAAAGAATAAAAAAAGATGCTTTTCGTCCACTTTGAAAAATTGAGGCATTCAAACCCAGGGACAGGCAGACAACAAAAGCTGTCATGTGCTTAGAAATCTCTGAAAAGACTCTTAAAAGGTACTGGAGATGTGAATTGAACCTCTTCTGCCCAATTTTCTTCCTTCTTGCCCCACTGTACCAGTGCGGATGCTCCCCCAGCAGCCTGAGAGGAGCCGCACACCCCAGCCCCTCTGCAGGGACAGCCACTGCCTTGCAGAGTCCCCTTGTCCCTGTGGCCCAGCTGAGGGGACCATCTAGTATTCCAGGCACGTATTCCTCTGAGTTTGTCTCTTTTTTTATTTTTTCCCAGAGATCTGCCAAAGTTTCCCCTCCCCTCTGACGTACACCTCATTTGGAAAGGGTAAAACGGGAGCAAAGGAGAAAATCCCATAACTTGTCCAAAGCACGCAAGGATGATTTGTGTTCTCACTTATGGGGTATGACTGTCACTGTTGATCTGCTTTCAGGCCTAGATTACATCTGATAAGGGCTGACCTTATTTGAGTATTCACACATTATGCACTCATGGAGAGCATGTGGACACAAAAGTCCCTCAGATGTTCTGGGCATCAATCATGCTCCCAGCATGGAGGCTGCCAAACTTTTCTTCCCTTAACTCAGGAGAAGAGAGGGTAGTCCAAGACAGACTTAATAAAGTTTAAAGCTGTGCCACAGTATATTTGGGGCCCATTGTCTTCTAAAAGTGTTCTTTTCAACAAATTCTCTGCAGTTACCATGGGCAACCATTCGTCTTTAACAAATTGGGGCGGACTGTGTGCACACTGTCGGGAGGAGGGGAAGTAAACAAAAGGCTTGCCAGGCCCATTAAATAAAAGCCAAACAACCAAAACTCTTAGTCTCTTAGTTGCCTCATATTTACAAAACCAAAGTGGGTTCTTAAAATCATTCCCAAAACCAGAGTATTTTCAAAACATATCTTAAATCAAATCACTTCCTTAAGAACTTGTAAATCTACTGTTCACCACTCACAAATACTTATTACCACAAATTAACATGTGCTTTTATAAAGAATATACTATAACCATCACTGATGACTAAAAATTTTGTCTGTTGTAATGACTGACACCTCTGTAATGACTGACACATCTTTCCCAATTTCACAAGAACTATAATCGATTTTATAAACCTTCTGCTTTTGTCTGCACATTCATTTGAAAGTGTGAGAGTTGGGAAGAACTAAGAGCACACAGCAGGTGATGCATGTGTTTCTCGAGAATGTATTTACTAGTGGGGCCTTTCTTAATTTGTAAAGTTTAAATTTTCATGCAGTATCATTCTTACAGATAAAACTGACTCTACAGTCTGCAGACTTTCATGGAAACAGACAAACTGCTAATTAAGCCATCATACCTAGCTCTCAAACACTTTTTATTCCCCATATGTGTAGACTACATGAAATTACTACTCTCCAAACAAAGTATGACCTGCTTTGCTAAATCATGCTTTTTTAACTCCAAAGCTTATTTAGGTGGTGTAAACTTACTTTCTTCTACAGCTGGCTACTGCAGCAGAAACAGCAAGCTAAGGCATTCTTCTTGTGTGACTCAAAGGAAAAAATGCAAATACTCATGAACCAAAACCTTGGACAAGATGCCCTGAAGAGTTCACTGTGTTTTCTCTTTTTAGTTTTAGATGCTTTTAATGATGGCGGGTTTGTTCCTGCAGTTTAAGAGATCAGTTCACACTATGATGCATCTTATCATGTGGAGGTTATGCTGCTTTCCTAGAGATGGTTGGTTGAGGTTTTTTCCTTCCAATTTAGGGCCATTTATTTCTTAGTTACATATCAAAATGACTGACCCTTGAGAAAAAGGAGCAGCACACTGCCAAGAGAGGTGAAAATACCTTTGGATTAAACCACAGGAAAACTATATTGAGAAGGATGTTGTTTTCAGGCACAATACCCTAGATGATAGCATGGAGAAATCCGCTACCAGTTTCACTGTGAAGCCATTCACAGCAGTAGCATAGACAGTCACTGACTTTGGGAGGTACATTTCTTAGCGAGGACTTTCTGTGGCTGTGCATCATATTTTGCCCCAGATTATTTTTAAAATACAAGCAGCAAACCATCCATCTCATCACATGTGGGGCTCAGGAAAGGCATGAGGCCTAGGTCCAAGTGTCCAGTCCATAAAGCCGTGTTCAGTCTTAACTGAAGTTTTCCTTTGAAAGATTTTGGCTACACAGCATTCTGATCACAAAATTTCAAAAAAAAATTTCATCCTAGTAGAGAGGCCTACCCAGACTAATATGATTGAGTCCATGGCTTTCTTTCCCCCCTTGGTTAAAAACTAGCCTTTAGAACATGTAATATTTTGATGAAAAGAAATTACTTTTTTTCTAGTAGTATAAACACACACAAACACATACATATATGCTCATTTGTCGGTTTCAAATATCATTACCTATAATATGGATTATTCTATGATATGCATAAAAGCCCATTTCTCTGACAAGCTGGTTCAAGACAAAAATGTGTGAGAGAAGATTGTACCTCTAGCTTTACTAAAGCTCCTTGCTAGGCTGACTATATTTGGTTAAGGAACCAATATCATAAAAGTAAAATTAGTGGAGCTTGGACATGTGTTTGACCTAATAAACCAGAAACCAATATTTATAGTGTTTTTTCATATGCTGCCTGATCTTGCAATGAGAACCTGCACATGGTTCTCCAACTGGAAGCTGTCCTCACAAAGTGGGAGCCACACAGCCACCTCATAGCCATGTATCTACCACAGCTACCACTGCCACAGCATCTGCACCCACCCAACTGCTGAGCCAGGGCTGGCTTCTGGCCAGATGTCTCAAACTGTGACAAAACAGAACTGTACCTGGCTACAGAAGGTAAAGATGTCCTCAAAAGGTCACATAATTTAGCAATCTCTGCGCTGACACATTGCATCAGAGCAATAGCTCAGTTTGTCCATATTCCTGTCTCCAATAAAAGGTATTTGCTTTTTATTAATTTTTAAATGCATTGCTTTTTAATTTCATTCAGATGTCTCCTGTCTTTTATTATGTAAAAGGTTAAATGGAAGAATTCAATTTGCTGCTTCTTTTTATATGTATTATTTTATTTTCCAGTTTCTGTCTCCTCTTATTGAAGTCCTCTCTAACCATCCCCCACATTTTAAGTTGCTTGTTCCTCAAGGAGATGGTTCATCTCATATTTTATCACCCATCTATTCATGCAGCACCTTTTTATCAGCTGAGGTGTCCTGATGCAAATGCAGCATTCTTGGAGGGATGTGACATTCACTGACAGTCACTTTCAGAAATCAGCTCTATGTTGTGTTTGGAGTCAAATGTCTTACTTTTCTCACTGCAGAAAGATTACTTTGACTTGTTCAAGATGAAAAGAATGATACTTTTTGGACTCAGATTTATTTCAACATTCTGGAAATATACCAGGATTTTGTATTTGACAATGTGCTCTTGCCAAAAATACTTTATTTAACCTGTATGCTTGTATCAAGTTTAGCATATCTTTCACAGTTTAGCTCAATTCTTTATCATTTAAATGAATTTAAATAATTATTTTTACTTTCCCTGAAGTCACTCTTTCCTCTAAAGGCTAACATAGCCAAAACCACCTTCAGAAGTTACTACCTTCCTGGAGGCAGGAGCAGCATGCCTCCCAAAACTCCATTTCTCCTTTCCCTCAATATGCCAAAGAATGAGGCTGCAAGAGGACAGAAGAGGAAGCCCAACAGAGATAGGATGGTTTGGTGGGATGATTGGGTACAGAGCGGAGGAGTGCCTGAAGAGAGCTGCAATTACCCTCAAAAGTTCTTTTAATTATTTCACACTATTTTTCAGGCCTTTCATAACTCAGAAAAATTATCCTAATGAGTGCATTTAAAAAAAATAATACTTTTATACCATGAAGAGTTCTCAGCAATTAAGTTATGCTAGAGTCTCTTGGTACAGTATCTTATTAGTACATAATTTGATATTTCAGAAGTTCCTTTCAGCACAGTTCGGATTTCAGCCTCCAAGCGATTCTCCCAAGCAATAAATGGACAGAGACATAGATTTGTCTATGTCCACTGCCAGCCCAAAAGCATGTCTGATGGATTTGGAAAGGATCCTATACATTCAAGATAGGCATCTGCCAAAATAAATCCTACTCTAACACTTATTGAAGGCATTCTTTCCCCCCATATCTCTTCACTCATTACCAATTTCCAGTTGAAGTAACTTTTCTTTCTGAGCAAAACTTGTTCCCATGTTTAGAGTTACATTGCTCTGTAAGTTTGACTGCAAAGCAGGTCACCCTGAGGAACCACAGTGGCACACTGGTTTTAGGTACCTAGCTCTCCAGGGAGATTACCTCCATAATATACAGCCACTAATGGTAACTTTTCTATCATTACAGGCACACAAAGACCACAGAAGCCAACCAAACAGATGGAAAGTAAATGCATTTTGTGACTTTACTGTCATCAAGAGCCCAGCAAGCAGGATTTGGCAGCAACAGTAAGTCTTAGCTGTATTTACAGATTTATCACAAGTGCATGATAAGAAAACAAATCACTCAAAATGGAAACAAAGAAAAAACACCCCAAACCAACCAAATTTCACTCTATTGCTACTAAATTCTATGAATTACAACACAAGTCAAACCTTAAAGTAGTCCCTAATGTGATAAGGATACAACATGACCTGAGGCACTTCTGACTGGTATGATGAGCTTGAAGGCAAGTAGGAGCTTGCATAGTCCACTGGGCAACTGAATTTTCAAATAGTAAGTTCAGTATCAGATACTTCTGCAATATTATCAAAAAATAAATCTAAATTTGAAGACACTAGACTTCTACAATATCCCTTCTTTTGGAGGAGCATATTGTTTCCTTGTTC
>WBMY01017203.1:81133-219110 GCA_013397315.1 Donacobius atricapilla
AAAAGAGTCACCCAAAGCCCTTCTCGCAGAGGAGGGTGCAGAGGAACCAAAGTTTGGCCCCAACCAAGGGGCTGGAAGAAACCCAGAGATGCAGCAGCTCTTTGCTGTTTCTCTCTGCAGCTGAGAAACCACATTAAAAGTGTAATCCCCAGTATCTTTTGCATGTAAAACCAACCATGTGCTAAGCAAGCTCCTCTTCTTGTAAACCATTCTGTATAAATGTCCAAAGTTCCTCTCTCTGCTAGCCCAGGAAGTACTCATTGCAAAGGAGTTGTGTTCTCAGGGAGAGGCTCCATGACCAGGCTGGCTGCTCAGACATCGGTGCCATTCCCAAAAATGGCAGAAAAACCTCCCCAGGGAGAATGGACAGTGTGAAACAAAAGCGAGACAAAAAGTGGCCTGACTATTTTATAGATATGTCTTCTATCAGATCCTACAAGCCGTGCTGTGGGTGTCCTAAAGGCACTTCCAAGGAGAGAAGAAGAGAAGCCGAGGGTGCTAAGTAGATGTAAGTGAGGCACTGGGAGCAAGAAAAGCTGGGACGTCCTAAACTACTCTAAGAGGAGATGGGAACAATTTTTAGGCTGCATCAGAGAAACCTCTGTAGCATCAACTACTTGTATCAAAATGGTCAGTTTTCATTTCTTTGCACAAGGTCTCAGCAATAGCAGTTTAATAGGATTTTTCCCTATTTACATGCACTTAAATGGCAAATGCAAATTTCCTGCTCCAGCTGCCAAAAAACACTTTTTCAACCTTCCTGGCTAAAACCACCCAAAACGAGCAACGCAAAAAGTGCAAGACAGTTTAAGTTCTGTAGAAAAGGCTGGCCAGCTCAGGTATCTGGGTAACAAATATTTTTATAGGCCTTTCAGTGGCTCAAATCCAGGACAGCTCTGCAGTGATTTATTTCTCCAACAGCTTCTAGGGTGGCCTATGTAAAATTAGCTGGTAATCACAAACCAAGCCTCTAGTGGGCACATTCCACACCCAAAGCAGCAGCGACTGGTGCTCCTTTGCTGAGGGTCACAGGAGAAAGAGCAAGGACTGAGTGGAGAATGCTGGATAACTCATGCTGTCAGGAAGAATGAAGCTGAGCATCAGGGCATTGTGCTAGAACTTTTCAGGATCAAAGCACAGTTCATCTTATTTAAGCCATAAATGTGTCACTTTTTATGATTGCTCTGCTAGTACTGTGAATAAGCATTAAGTACAGTTTTTAAGGGTTATACAGAATTTGTCTTGCAAAAGCCTACTCCCTTAAGAGTGCACAGCATAGGCTATATGCAGTCTGAATTGCTACTGCAGTTCACAGCTTTTTAGCTGAAAATTGTCCCGATATTTCAGTGCAGAAGGGAGCAATTATTAACAGCACAACCTGTGTATTGACCCTTGAGGAAAATTCTGATGTCTGAGACTTTACTGATTAGGACTTACTACATAATTGCAACATCTTATTTATAATAGAATTGGTTGCAAATCCTCATGCACTGAAAGTCTGCAAATCTTGCCACCACCTTCTCTGCTGCAGGGCCCCATCTGGGCACTGCCCTGGCTTGCAAGCTCCAGCTCCATCCACAGAACAAACACATTGCAAATTCTTTTTTCCTGCCTCCAGTGCAACTCCAACTACCTCCACCAAAACATCCAAACAAGATAGAGGCTGAAGTGTAGTGCTGATAATTTTTGTTTGGCTGAGATGATTCAACAACAAGGTCAGCTCATGTGCTGATGCAGCTCTGGTATCATCACTGTCTCTCAATGACCTTAAACCACCACCAGGCTGTGGTAATTCTCATACCCTGGTGAAAGACAGAAATTGATGGGAGACTCCCAGATTCTTACACGATAACAGCTGCTTTTCCTCAACAATTCCCCACTATCTTTAAGAGAAGTAGTTCAGACAGATGTTGCAGTTTTATCCTCTCAATTCCTATTATATTCACTCAGGTCTAACAGTTCTTAATTTGGCTGATTTATTTTTGATATATTCTCTGGATGCACCTCCTTAAAATGTGCTAATTTAGTTCCCTGTCTGTAGATAATATGTTCATCCTAGCACTTGCAAATATTTAGATGGAAAATAAAAACTAGACACTGGAAGTCATGTGCTTATTTAAAACATGTAGCTGGACAGTATCAATATGACACAAGGACAGTAGATGAAAATTAACCTGCACTTCCATAATATCATCAAATAAATCAACCTGCTAATGAAAGGAAACACATTTCCATACGAATTCGAGTGGTATCCAAGTAACAATTCCATGATGATACATTTTCAATTAAAGAATTACAATAGACCATACTTGCTTTTTCTCTCTAATGTTAGGTTGTAATTCATTATTGTATGGGTAGCTGAATATTAACCTACAGCTTCTGTTTTTTGTCTTGATAGTAACTGGGAAATGTTTTCAAGGTCAAATACCTTTATTAAAAAAGATACCTACACACCAAATTTTAGTTTTCTTCTTTCCTATTATCTGGTTGCTTGTTCTTACTTATTTTAGCAAGTTAGAGAAATATTAACAAAATCTATGAGAAACTCTGCCAGACTGACAAGCGCAGAGGAGTGTACCTACTCATAACAAAAGCAAAAGTAGGTCTGTTTATTGCTATTCTGTACCCAAAAAAGGCTCATGTTCTACAAGGCCAGAAGATATGAAAAACAAACTCACGGTTATAAGAACACAGCCATTTAGTGAGTCAATGTTTGCAGGGGGCAGCCAATTTATTAACTGTCCATTTACGGTGACAAGCTCCTAAGTGCAAGAGCATGAAAATTAAATTCAACATGAGGTTTAATTACGTTTTGCGGTCACTTCATATTATATTCTGTCACAACGTATCACTCGCTGATGTTGTTATATGGTACTACAAAATGTTCATATTTAATCAAATTGCAAGCAAAATGCATGAAATTCTAAAGATTATTTTCCATATGCAGCTACATATCTGTCAATAACTACATTCCTGAGTTTTGGTCAGATGGCACTGGTGCCTGAGGGGACAGGAAGAGTACACCACATTGTTAAATTCCTTACCAAGGCTTGGCTTCAGTAATTCCGCTTTCATTACAAATGCTAAAATTCAGTAGTTACTGAATTTAAAACGAACAAAAAAACCCCACCAAAACCCAAAAAAAACCCCACCACCTCTACCCTTAGAATATGTGAAAAATGTTTTTCCTTGAGCTTGACAGGAAAATGAAAATAAGAGAGGGATGGAGGATAGAATCAAGATATTGTTCCCATTACACAGTATCTGTGGAAGGATTATTTCAAGTTAGAAAGCTACCAAGAAATGGAAAAAAAGAAAAAAAATTAATTCTTACATGTTGAACAGTCGTTCCTGCTTCCCATGAAAGCCATCTGTTCTGTGTATGTACATCGTTTGAAAGACATTCCCAGGATTGTGTCAAGCCAAAGGAATCCCCACTAGAGTTACAGAAATATAAACTCCCTTCACACTGGCAGGAGAGCACTAAAATGCAGCTCTGAGGACATGTATAGTTCCACCCGCCTCAGGACCATAACAGTCCTGCTGGCATTCCAGGCGTTACGCAGGATTTTCCCATCTGATATTGGGTTATGAGAACTGAAACTTTAGCAGGGATAACATTGCAATACTTTGAATTAGAAATTCTTCAGATGAGTCTAAGGCGAGAGTTCCACTCTTCTCTATTGCAAAATGGCATCATCACCCTTTCTCCCATTTGCAGCTGACATGAAAAATGCCTGGAAAATATTTTTGAAATAGGATTAATTCCATAACACAATTTTTGCCATTACTAATTTTAATGGGAGTGTGACATGGCACAGTGTGAATAATATAGTTATTCCATGTTCACTTCCAAACTCTGAAAACAGGAGTTGGAAATAGAAGTCTAATAATTAATACTTGTATAAGAAGGACAATCCTTCCTGTGGGCCTGGCATTTTTGCAATCCCTTGTCTACCACACAACTGAGTTCAAATTGCAATTATTTTTCCTAGGGAGCAATTAAATACTGCTACCAATGTTAAGCATAAACACAACTCTAACTACAAGCCACGCTCAGATGACTTGCTCAGGTTCAAGGGTTCACTGCACATGAATATCCATAAATACCACTGACAGCCTTAGCAGTATAATGAACTTTGCAGCAACTCATGCAGGCAGTCTACACAATACAAGAACATAACGCCCCTAACCTTAAAGCAAGAAACCTGCAGAAGCAATTCTGAGCTACTTTTACAGCTGAACAGTGTGTTCAAGGACTATTTAAGAAATAGTCCAATCTTGTTTGCAAAATGTTCATGTGTTTATTGTTTTTTAAATCATTGGGTGGAATCAAACAGTAGAACTGAAGGAAACATAAACTTTACATAAAGATGGTTAGTTCCACTGATTTATCAGTCCAATTAGCAATGTTTTCCTACCTCCATTAACTTAAACATGCACCATCAGAAGTTAAACACCTTGGGTTTTTTAAGACATCACATAATATTTTATCTTTAAAGTGCTTACATTTTTTTCTCACAAACAATGGCCACAGTATTGCACAGCATCCCATAAGCAGATATTTCTGGCATCTCTTGAAATACATGCCCTGCTCCCAGCTCAAAAATCAGATGTGTGTTAAAGAAACACTCTCTGTTTGAAATCTAGGCAATACATTTAAATAATTTGTTTTGTTTAACTTCACTTTCTTCTTAGTTGCCAGGATGTTGCCTCTTTACTTCTATGGGGCTGTAGCACAAATAATGGAGGAAGCTGCTATACAGATCTGCATATTTGATAAATGCTGCTAGCAAAAGTGAGCACATTGAAAAAAAAGTATATTTTCAACCAGCTCCAGGCTTTAGGAAATCTAAGGGTTGATTAAAATGACTTTAAAAAAGAGTTATGAACTGGGAAGGCGTATGCAGTTTAAGTCAATGGTGGTTTTCCATGTACAAACATTAACAGATATGTCCCTTCCTATCTTCTTGATCTCAGTCTGGTGGGAAACTTGTTCAAGGTGCATTTTGCTACTTTTCAAGCCACACAGAAAGCTATGACATCCATTTTTCTCTTCTGAAATGTTATCACTCCTTATAAAACTAGAGTGAACTGCCTGAGACCTCCATATATTTCACAGACAAGTCAGCTGGGCTTAGTTTAAACAACCTTCAACAGCAGCTTAAAGCAAGATATCTGAGCTTACACCAAAGCAGATGAGGAGCACTCAGCGATCTTCCCACTTCTCTTCAGGCAGTAATCATCAGCAGATAAGCAGTAATGGATTAAGACCAGCACATCTGTTCCAGCAGCAAGCATCTGTCTGTATTCTACATTACCAACCTATAGATCTGCAGCTCATCACTGTAAGGGAGCTCAGTGTTACTATCTATAGTCTATCAGGCAAACTAATAATTTTCAGTGCTGCAAGCCCCAAATACAAACTAGAATGCCAGTAATAACAATTCTTATTACTAATTTTCTTTCTTATACTTAAGATTAGATGAGCAGCCTGCTAGAGTTAACAGATTCTTCTGATCTTAACTCAGTTTACATATTGATCGGTGATCACACATCAAATCTCCACAAGCATTTGCTATGGTCTGACCAGCTTTATTAACCTCTACTCCAGGAGCTCACACATCAACACCGTGGCATATAATAAAAAAACTTCTTGTCTCCTGTGTAATCCTGGCATGAGGCAGTGTTTGCCAGACTGATCATGATGAAAGACAGCTTTTTTCATTATTACCTTTCTTTCCTCTCCATTGATCAGTTAGGAGGTGCTTCTGCATAGATCCAGAAAGCTGCTTCAGCCACCAACCAACCTGAACCAGAGATGCCAATGCTTTTTTTTTGACACAACAGGCCTCACTTTCATGCAGAAACACCCCAAAGAAAGGCATGTTATTTTTGTAACTGATTCCTCTCTGCCGTGATGGGGAGAAATTGTGTCTTTAGCAAGAGCATGGATGCACACCTCTCTGAGAGCCCACCAGAACAAAATGTGGCAAGGAAGTGACCACAGTTCACCTGCACATGAGGCCTGCCCATGAGCACACAGACTTTTAGGAGAGAGAAAATTGGGGTCTAGATAATGAACTGAGTGACTCAGCCCTTGCTGATCACTAATTTTAAGTGAATAATGAGTTTGTAATTCCAGGAAAAACAAATCAATACCATGGCTGTGCTGTCTGCATTTTCTGTCTCCAGCGATTGCCTCTTTAGTGCTTCAAGTTTCTATGGGTGGTTTTGGTAGTCCTTTTAACATATCACCTTACGGCTGATCATGGTCTCTTTAAGGCCTCTGCAAGGGGTTTTCCCCAGACAGACGGAACAGTTACCATGAGCCTCTTCAGTGACTGAAGTAACACGAACAGCTTAGTCCCATCTTTCCTTTCTTGTTCTCCAGAGATATTCAGCCATACTCACAAATTCCTTTGTAAAGGAGGACCTGAGTGAAGTGTTTATCATTGGTGTAGGGTTGCAAAGCCCTCTAACCCTGGTAGGACACAGTCTATTATAGAGAAAGTGGTGCTACCTGCTTCCTTCACACCCCTGTGTTTGGACAAGTTTATAACATAACGTTGAATACTGATGGAATGAGATGTAACTATTTGAATATCCTAAGTCCTTGTCCAGTAACTAAAAGGCCATGAAACCCATAGTAGTATGTTGCTTCAGGGCTGATATGTGACAATTATTAAAATAACAGACTGAGGTGGTGCTTTCTGCATGGATGCAATAAATTTATTTGCACAGGATGCAAATATTGTCTCAAAGCTAGAGGCAAACAGAGAGCTATCTCAAAGAAAGAGAAAGAGTTGGCTGGGGAAGAGTAAAAAAAGAGGCCCTGCAGTGGTGTCCCAGGGTGAAAGACGAGCCATCCACTGGCCAAATGTGGTCACTCCCAGTGACCAGAGTGTTTGTGACCTCAAATCCCAGCCAAATATTGCACAGATGATAATGCTACAATAATACAATAAGCTCCCACAGGTAACTAATCCTGCTTTTAAATAACTAACTAAATGAACGAATAATTAAATAAATAAATATTCAACTTGTTAAATCCAGGCACAATGAAGAAGAGCTGTTTCTCAGAACTGTTACCAAATCAAGATCTTATTTCCATGTTTCCTTAGAGGCAGTTGTTTACCTTTTAAAAAGCAGCCCTTAAAAATAGGAGTCAAAGTATTAAAGCATAGTCGCCACAGAGTTTAAAAATTTACTGCAACAAAGGATATTTAGTTTCCAGGTTACATCCTGGTGCTGACATTCTGCCTATAGCAGAAAAGAAAAAGAAAATGAATATACTAAATAAATAACTCCTAGGACAAGAATTACACTGAATACACTGAGAATTTGGATTCAAAACCTTGGCAGTTTCGAATACTCATTCCTCCGTGAGCCAAACCACTCAAAAATGTTGTCTTGTTCAAAAGCTCCTATGTTGCATTCTTGAGCATCTTAATTCCTTAACTTGGTAGTCTTGGTCTTAATTCTTGATAAATAGACCCATAAAGGCCTTGACAACTCTGAGGGCGTGTTTTGGCATTTTTTCTCCAAAAACATTACTGAAGCAGGTAATGATAAATTTAAGGGAACCACCTAACATTACCTTCAACAGTTTAACTCTCCAGTAAGAGTTTAGGACAGTCAGACCTTAAAAAAGGTCTTAAATCTTAAAAAAAAAAAGATGACAGATAAATAAAAGTCAATAGCTAGCAGTATTAGAGATTCAACTCAATATCTTCAGAGATATTCAAAAAGGCATGAGCTTTCACATCTAACCTGTCAAGAAATCAACTCCAAGCAAAAATCAACATGAAATATTGGCCTTGCCTGAAAATATAAGTCACAGAAGTCAGCACTGGACACCATGTATAAAGCAATGTTAACATTCAAATAGTCAGAGGCAAGCTTGCAAGAAAGAGCGGAGTTTCTACAGTAGAAGTCTCTGCAACAGTTGCCAGAACGGATTCATCTCACTATCACTTAAGAAGATGGTTTCGTGTCAACAGTACAGTATCTACAGTGCCCACTGTATTTGCCAGCTCCAAATAACCATTATTTGGCTGTGGAGCAGAAAAGCAGTCACCTAAATTAATAATGTGCAATATGACTTGTCACATTTACTGGCTACCTAATGTCCATCAGTTTGGGTCAGTACCTGTGACAAATAACTGTCAGTAAATGGAAAAGTTATCAGGTTTTATTCTTCTAAAGTGATTTGTAGAATTTTTCATGCACCTTTTTCATTCCCTATATAACTGTATGACTCTTGCCTACTGCTCAGTCTTTTTTACCCCACCACTTACTTGTTCAACAACCAATCTGCTTATATGATATCCAGCTGATAATTTTTTTCCTCTGAACTGCTGAATTTATGAAGCAGGAAAAAACCAGAATTTCTTTAATACACACATTCTAGATGGCGAGAAGAAAAATTCCTTCCTAAAAAAGTTTTGGATGACTCACAGCATCCCTTTTTACAATATGAAGCTCAATTTAAAAATTATTATTCACAATCTACATATGAGACATAAGCCGTGCAATTACACAGGACCATTTGACACCATTAGCTCCTTGTTCCCACATCAGCAAAGCTGGACTCTCTGCAGCAAACACCTATAAACCAAAGGAATGACTTAGCATTGCAAGGCATCTGAGCAAGAACAGAATCATGTTTCAGATGTGGAATTCCACATTCTCAGGAGGCATTTAATCCTCTGTGGCATGAGTGATTTTTATTCAGTTTCTAGCATGCATGCAATCCTTTCAAAGATCCAAAACTGTCTTTGCAAGAGAATTGCTATTCTGCTATTGCTGACACTCAGCAGAGGGAGAAGGATCACTCTGGGAGAAACTCAGGTCTTAGCACACTAAAAGTTGGACAGAAATTCCTATCTAAGATTATTCACATTCAGAGTTGGATTTTTACAGATTAAATGCTGCATTTTAGGAGTTTTTACCTCTAGCCTACAGAGTAATATGGAGCAAATGTTGTTCATACTTTCCTGTGGCAATCTAGCAGTAACCAGATCTGGAACCAAAAGGACCCGAACTAAACCATGAAACCTGAGACTCAGAGGAATAGAGGTACTGCCACAGCCACATCAGTTATTATATTTTGTGTATATTACAGACATCTCTCTAAAACCCTGTACCATAGCTTGAATTGTGAGTCTGTTAATTAACACCACATATCCATTATAGTCACAATCAGGAGGCATTTGTACAGAAACCATGGGAATCTTTCATCTAAAGCCAGGCAAAGAGAAAACCAATTATCTCCCCAAATAAGAAAGCTCTTCACATGTCTCAGAAGTTGTTTCAACTCTCCCATTGTTTTCATTTGGACTCACAAACAAACAGAGCTCAGCAAAATCGTGTAGCTATCACTATTCCAGGAAATGTGCTAATAAGCCTAAAGAGTAGGGGGGCCAGACACAACTTTGAAGTCACTCCTTTACACAACAGTATCTTAATTACCAGGAAAAGGAAATGCACTAGAGTCATACTTGCAATAGACACCATCTGTAAGGGCTAGATGCTGCTGAGCTGTTCCGTAGTTGCTATGTTCAATAACAAGTTAGAGGAAAGACTCCTTTGGACTTCTTGAGCTTTTCAGGATTCCAGCTTTTTTTTTTTTTCCCCTGCTACTGTACATGGAGATATTTTTCCGCTTTAAACATCTGTAGTCTTGTACCTTAAAGCTACAGTTTCTAAGAGAAAATTCTAAGAATATCTGTGATGCAGGCAAATCTTTGGATGCATTTCCAGTTTCTGAAAATTTTGGGTATTGCTTTTCTCTGTGTTGCAGAAATTCCTTCTAGTGTGATGCTCATCCAATGCCAGGAAAGAGAACTGAAATTTCATCTCCCTTGCCACATAGGCATTGCAGAACATCCACATGGCAAAGGTACAAACAGCAGCAAGACAGCTTATGACTATGTTCATTTTATATTTTCATTCTGTTTTAATAATAAAAGCCATAGCTTTAGATAATCTCCTAAAAACACAGATGATTTGAACAGAAGAATTTCTTGATTTCTTGTTTTTCCCCTGCCAGTCTTTGAGTTTTCAAATTTCTCCCTAATTTGATGAGAATTAGAAACTTCATTTTGCTTTAATGCATTAAAGCAGTTTCCTGTGACCCTTTGAGTGCAGACAGTAGGAATATTTGACAAAGAGCAATGACTAGGAGGCTAATGATGAGGTTAAAAATGCTGGCAGCTCTGGGCATCCATTCAGAACACTGCATGGGAATGCTGACAAGTTTGTCAGCTTATCCTTCAATCTCCCATTGAAAAGGCTGGTTCACTGACATCTATTTAAAAAAAAATCTTTCAAATGGAACTTTCTAAGATGTTCTTCACTGTAATTTCAGGACCTCATCTCCTGCATGAGCTGACTTTTTGGGCATGAGGATCCAAACAGATGGCTTGAGTGTTGTATGACATTAATTACTCACACTGAACCACCAGGAGCTTTTTTAGTAGGAGGAAAGGAAGGACCTCAGGGACACTAGGAATGGGTAGGAAAGGATGAAGCACATCCTACATTGCTGGCATCTCACAGTTTCCAAGTTCTCTGGATGTACAGCAGGGATACTCACACTTATCTGTGGCACTAGTAAACACACCACAGGAAAATGAGCTGGATGCGTGGCTTCAGCACACAATGCAAGTGAACACATCAATATAGCAGGGAAAAAAATATCTGCAACAGGAGAGTCTTGGGGATCTGCAGAAATGCCAAGAGAAGTGCCACTGAAGAAGTGATCTTTTGTGTCAACCTTTTCAAATAAACATAAAGGAGCCACTAGTGCCACTATCAGTTCCTGAGTGGCTTCATCTGAACACAGAAGGGATAATAATATAATTAAACTGCTGTAAACCATTTTTTTTTCCCTTTTAGATTCTAGGTAATTGTGTGCATTCATTACTACAGAAGTTTGACAGACTCCTTTAGCAACCTATCAGCAGTTAAATTTCAGCCAAAACTGGGATTCTGATTTCTGCTAGGCTCCAGCATGTGTACTGTATAGGCACAAGAGGGAAAAAAAAAAAAAAAAAAAGGGAAGCATATGGTTTTCCTCTTGAACAGCAGCCAGCAGAAGTGAGCTGTCAGGCCACTGGATGAGCACTTGACATGAAATGTCCTCCATGGCACAAGAAGCCTTCGTCATCTATCCTTCACCTTCTTATCCCTTTAAAATGTTTGTAAAATGAATCCTGTGTTTTGTTCCAGCTCCTTTGACTTTCTGTCCTCTGCTCTGGAATGTGAAAAGAAGCTAGACAAAACATCAGGGAGGCACTTGCAGAAGGAGCGAGATCTTCAATGCCATGCAGCCTCCTCAAGGATGAGGCTTGCAAGCCACTTCTGTATTTGCAGTTGGCATGAAAAACTTCCAAAATCATAATAAAACACATATTGAAACTGCCTATGTCTTAGCAGAAATTTTAACTTCCAGCTCTTCATTCTGAAATCTGTCCTCAGTCAGAGAGTGTTAAAAAGTTGATCCTTACTCATATTGCCTGAACTGGCTTAAGATAAACAATGCTTTTGGCACTGGATATTGTTTGCTTGCTTGAAATTTTTGTCAGGGCCATGGAGATAAACGAGGAATGAATTGATAAAGCATTACAGTAACGTGTTTCAATTGTTAAATATTTTGGTTTTAACTAAAATTATTTTAATCTTCAATGCACCTTCTGAACTGTTTTTAACTTAAAGTAGGAAAAAGTTTTGAAATCTCTTTACAGATACATTCTTTGTTTTAAAGGGGGGGAAAAAAACCCGACATTTCAAAATAAATGGCTTATGTCTTGGGGAGTGTTAATGAGGTAAGACATCTCCAAAGAGACTGCAGAGTGACAATAGCACACAGACTGTGGTGGCTCCAGAAGTGCAGAACTGCCCCCCAGCAGTGAACGCCCACTGAAGTGAAGCAAAGCACAGCCAGGAGGGAGGGAGGTGGAAAGGGGGAGAAAGAGGGAGAGAGGGAGAGAGACAGAGAGAGAAAAAAAACCCCAAACTGTTGCAAGTTCATGCACCCCTATTACAAATTCATTTTAATTAAACAAAGAGATTACACAGACATTGCTGACAGGGATTATCAAAATAGAATGGCGCCACCTGCCCCTTGCAGCTCAATTAATTAGCAGAGAATCTGAGGTGCCAATTATCACAAAGGAATAAGAAAGGATCAGTAAACACAGCTCATGATGAACTTGAAAATTAACTCTTTCAGCTCACAGCTGAAGTCCCATAGCCTCACATACGGCCCTGATGCTGCTACGGCCCTCCAAAAGCCCACACTGAAAAGATACAACAGGCTTCTCCAGATCCCTCTTTCCCATGGTTTTGTGAAGTATGACCCTCCTGCTCTTCATGAAGTTCTCAGGGCACTTTTAAAGCTTATGTCACTAAATTTAAATAGCATATAAAGTCATTTAAGACTGAAAACATTCCTCAAAACAAAAGACAGACTTCTTACTGTGTTTTGAGGTACGTCAGAAAAATGTAGACTTCTTCTCATGCCGTACCAGAGAGGTTTTAAGGCATCAAGTCCCTGAGTAGAATTCCAGTTACACCAATGACATTTTCAATTTTCCCTCCTCAGAAGAGTGATGTGATCTGCTGCCTTTCAGGGCAGGCAATGCTGGCATGTCTTATGCAAACTTGTAATCACAGCATAACCTTCCTTCATGATTTCCTGGAGGCCATAAAAACAAATGAAAAATAAGATGCAAAGCTGTGGAAGCAAAGAAAGGCAACCGTTCCCTTTTAATTTTCTTTTTTTTTCTGAGAAATATAATTTCTTTTAGGGAATGTTTACTTTTCCACTATGCATATACTCATTTTACAGTTATATTGACAGCTACTACAAGTATTATATAGAATGATGAACTTAGCTTGTAGAGTTAAGTAACTCAATACAAGAAGAGTGGATGAATCCTCAGTTATCCCAGTGTAAATTCTGTGGTTTTCTGTTGTCATTGCTGGATTTGAGTGTCACAGTTGCAACTGAACCCCACTCTTGTCTTTGTGCTATTTCTTCTCTACTGAATTTGAAATAGGAAAAAAAAGGTGGTTTACATAACAAAGCATGTCATTAAATATCAGCGAGGCAAAAACTATATTGACACAAATGGGGAAAAATGAATCTCAGAAGTTTGGGGTTTACTGTCAACCTTGTTCAATAATTCTGTAAATAAATATGAGAACAGGGTGTTACAAGCATACAGTGAAGCACCTGTAGTGCAGAGGGATTTAAATTAATCACACTACTGATGTTGCATGACATATATAATTGCACTCCCATATCTAACTTGAGAACAGCAAAACAAAGTCCAAATACTTCAACAATGCAAATTGTGAAAAACAACAAGTTTTATAAGCAAATTTGCTTGCAATGCCAAGCTCCTTTTCTAAGCGCTTGCTGGATCGTTACTCAATGGCTTTATTGTTTTGGGATCAGAAAGCGAGGACTTCAGCTCTACAATGCACAGTTTGTCACCCTTTGGATAAAGGAGCTGTGAAGCAAAGCAGCAGGACATTCTTGCATTTAATACAGTGTGCTCTGAAGAGTGGAGCACATGCTGGCAAGACTTGAAAGCCCTAAAATGCCAGCCAGTTCCTCCAGTTAAATTGGTGAGACCTCCACATACCTGTGGGGTGTGAAAAGGCCCCGGTGCTCATCATTCTGCATTAGGATTGAGTTCATCTTATCAAATGGACCTTTGAGCATATTGTGGAGTAATTTACCAACCGAAAAAATCATAACGATTTTCCACTTCATTTACCTCAACAGTAGCTACGTAATGTCAATAGTTTTAAACATTTAATTAGACACACCACGTGTTTTATGCTCTACTAATTACATAAAATTGTGCTCAATAATTTTCTTCCCATTGAAATGAACCTTAAGCAGCTGTTAAAACACTAATTAGGTGAATGCTTCCACGCTGTGCATTTGACTTGGTGCCAAGTGCATTCCTCCCAATGGTGAGCAGGGTTTTTCCAGTGCCCATGATGCAACCGCGAACGCACGTCGATCTTTGCTGCACTACAGAACTAAGAGTGAACTCCAAACATTTATTTTGGCCCTCACCTTAGAAAACTAACATTATATATATAAAATGCAACAGTACAGAAAGCTGTTCAATTATACTGGCCTCTTAGTTTTCTGTGCTTCCATTTTTATCTCCAAAGAGCAGCTAAATTTGACATGGAGCTTGTCATTTGCAATCTCCTGTGTAATCAACAATTTTTATTACACTGGAGCTGCCTTACAGACATTATCTCACAATACAGTCAAATGAAAATGCATTGCTGAGCCTGGTACAAGTGAAGCCTTTAGCACTTAGGTATTTTAGGGTTATTTTGTTCCTAAAATGTTTTTAAAAAGTTATGTGAACCACAGTTATCCATGCATATGGTGGCAAGGAAGGGGAAAACCTTTTTTTATTTTTCAGTTTTACACAAGACTATAACTCAGAGAGTTTTTACTTATTTTAAATATCCTTAAGAATGGGCATTCAAGTCTTACCATTGACAAGTTTGGTGATCCTAATGGCATCCAGAACTGAGTCAGTACCTCTGAACGTCTCAAGTGGCTTCACTTAGAGCTTTAACCCTGGATGTAATTCCAGTAAAATCAGGTTCTCTTAATTAGTGACTAAGTCTGTACAGCTGTAGCCCTAATCCTGGCATTCCTACAAGGACAGAGGCCTGGCAGAGGGCACCAGATTGCCAATGACAGGAGCTGTCTGACAGTTCCTACCTCAGCAATCCCCCAAACCTGCCCATGACTCTGATGAACTGGGATTTTGCTCTTGACCGCATCCTGATTCTTCCAGACTCAGGATCTGTAAGAATTCCTGTAAGAAGAAATTGCCCATAATAGCCATCCTCAGAAGCACACATGTATACTTTTCTCTACATTTTTTTTTACTGGACTTTAGTAAGTATGCATAAATCAAAAATTCAAAAGAAAACAGGGTGGGTTTTTTTGCCTTTGACAAATTTTAAAGTGTTATTATTTGAGTATGCTTGCTGCCCCTACAGCCACAAAAGTATGCCTGTTACATTACAAAAAAATAGATGGTTTATATTCTTAGCTAATATCTGGTCTTCCCAAATTATGTTAACAATACTTCTTTTTTAATCATTTCCATTGATTGGTGATCTAGCTGACAATGGCACCTGTGGACTTCTTTTATGGAAAATTAGGAGGGACATATCCTGGCTTCCTTTTCTAGTGCCATTAGGAGCTGCATCAGGTATACTGTTTAATGTTTTTTATTCTTTAACTGCCATATTTTGAAGTCAGGAACATCATTTAAAAAGGACACAATTCTAATCCACATACCACATCACTAAAAACTGTAAGAACAGATCTGTTTAAAAGACAAACCCAAAACATAAAAGATGTTGAATTCCCATAGTTCACATTGACCTCACATAGTTGTACAAATTTTCTTAAGGAAAAAAAAAAAAAGAGAGAAAGAAAAAGAATTGGACATATTTCTGTCTGTATATAAATTCAGAAAGATTTTTTTTTCCTGTCCTGTTATATTTTGCTGAAAAAAAACCCTGCCAGTACTACAAGCTCACACACAACCAAGAAGCATTTCCTGGGAAAAATGAGCTTTCTTCTGTTTTCTGGAGGTTCCCAGCTTAGCCTGTTTCTTAATACTTTTTCAGGTAGTAATATACCTGAACCAAGTGGGTAAAGGAAGGTATAGCTGAGGCAAAGTTAATATGAGCCAAATGATTTTCCATTTTTCAAACAGTCCCTTCACATAAGGGACAGAGTGTAAATCTTAATCAATTAATTATACAGAGATATAAGACAGGAACAAAAGGAAGCTGTAACGTATCTGTGGATATAATTTCAAGTGCTCTTTCCACACAAGACCTATAAACTTTTCCTGGTAACTAAGATGTCATGGAGTCTCACCATTAAACTCTTGAGTCCCAGTACAGAGTTCCCTTCCTGAACTATTCCTTTTATAGCTCAAAATAGCAAATCTATTGTTTGTTTTCCCTTCTTGCAGGATAAAACATCCCCATCCACCAACTAATCCCAGCAGGCTGATCTAGGAAAATGTCATCTGAACAAGCTGATTGGTGTCCAAGCATTAATACTTCAGGACAAACCAATAAACAAACAAACCACAGACCTTTTTTTGTGCTGTTAGAAATGAAAATTTAAGTCTTTTTCTAAAATAAATTGGGTGGGCTTGTACCTGTGAAAGGGAGGAATTAATCTAAGATGTATTTCTGATAATTATTTAAATGGGATAGTCATGGGCACTTGCCACATGATTGGAAATGTAATTTAGGACATGATAGCCACAATGTTTTCTGCTTTTGTGTGTGTGGACTTTTTTAACATACTGTAAGGACAAGGATATTTTTATTTTTGCATGCATAAAAAAACCTGTGAATATTCACTCACTTTAGTCTTTTTCCAGAAAATGGTATGGAAATTACACTAGTGTGGAAGAATTACACTGCACACATGTTCTCTTCTGCAGCCAGTCATTAAGTTTGAAGGACTTCTAAGATCACTGAGTCCGGCAATTAATCCAGCACTGCCAAGGCCACCACTGTTGCCCTAAGCAACACATCTATACATTGGTGAACACTTTCAGGGATATATATTCCACCACTTCCCTGGGCAGCCCATTCCAGTGCTTGACCACCTTTTCAGTGAAGAAATTTTCTCCATATCCAATCTACACCTCTCCTGGCATAGCTTGAAGCCATGTCCTCTTATCCTATCACTTGTTACCTGAGAGAAGAACCCAACCCCCACCTGGCCACAGCTTCCTTTCAGGTAGTTGTAGACGGCAATAAGGTCTCCCTGAACCTCCCCTTCTCCAAGCCAAACACGCCCAGCTCCCTCAGCTGCTCCACATCAGACTTGTGCCCCAGACCCTTCCCCAGCTCCGCCGCCCTTCTCTGGACATGCTCCAGCCCCTCAATGTGCCTCCTGTAGTGAGGGGCCCAAAACCGGACACAGGGTTCAAGGTGCAGCCTCAGCAGCGACAAGTCCTTTCTCAAGCTGATGGGCTGTTCACTCACAGCAACACCCGCAGGACATCTTTCCAACGTTCTCATCTCATATCCTTTCAAGATGGGATTGGAATCCGATGACTTCCCAAGGTCCCTTCCATCCTAGGCATTCTACAATGCCCACAGAACACTGACAATCACATCAGGTGGCCATAATCTCAGTATCTTTCACACAAAGCTCATTTCCTATTTCTTCCTTTTTACTGCAGGAGTCTGTTGCACTCACTTGCCTCGGCCCGCATAACTCAATTCATAATATGCAGCACAGTACAGGGGCTACAGGGTAGTTTTCCCTTTCCAGCTTCCATATTTACTTCACGGAAACTTCCTTTATCAACCACATTTGTGTTCTTAGAAATATGTTCGTTTCAATAAAAATGACTTACTGTTTTATGGAAGCTGAAGGCCAATGACCCAAATCCTATAAATCATTAAAAATACTTTTTCTCATAGAACCCTAAGTTACTTTTTTTCTCAGTAGCAGAGAAAGCTTTTTACTATAAAAAGTTACATTTTTGCCCACACTAAAAATTCTGCATTAAAAATACACTAAATGAGGGACAGATGTTTAAAACAGCGGACCTACAATGAAGTATTAAATATTGCTGGCACAGTGCACCCTTTGGTACAGTTTAGTCTCTTTTTGCAATAGGCATGTTTTCACAGCTGTAAAAGCACCAGAAATTACTGTCTTTGCTCCAATATTAATATAGGAATCTATTAAAAAATACACCAGACTGCTGAACAGATTAAACTATTGTTCATACATTCTACCATTAAAATATTTTCTTTTACAAATTAATATTAAAGTCAAATGTTTTGAAGTTGTTTAAGAGGAATAGTATCACTTTGAAGAATATATGGATTATCTATACAAAAGCAAGCAATTTCACTTGTGTCAAAAGAAAAATGCAAGCCTCCTTATGAAATCAAACCTGGTATTTGATGTTTTGCTCAATGACAAACAGCAGCGCAGAGAAGGTGTATGGCAGAGAATCTTGTGTGGTATGATTTCAAATTTGCACTGAGAATGCAGTGTAGTATTAAAGCCCTTTTCCACAGGTACAGGTGATGTCTTAGAGCTATGGGAGAAAGTGAGACAGGTCATAGAAGGGCAGAGTCTGTGATCTAGAGGATTTTTGTGTTAAAACATGATAAACATAAACAAGATGTGCAAAGAGATAACACATAGAACAGAATGATAATACTAAAATCTTCACACCGAGTAACTGTGAGGATGAACTTGGTAAATCTGTAAACCACAGTAGGACATGCTCACCACTATATATAGGGTCTGCTACATTCTATATCCCAGGCTGGTGGCTCAGAGCTCCGAAATCAAACATCACAAGTTCACACTCTTTGCCGAATTTTGTCAGTCTGTGCTTCATTTACTTGAGCACTTAGCAATCTGTGATCATCATAGTCCTGATGACATGATGCCTACTTAAGTTTACAATCCATCTGGAATAAGAATAGTTCTGCGATGTCCATAGCTCAATTTGTTTTAGTCAGTGTTACTTCAAATATCAATTAGGAACATTAGTCCTTGTGACATGAAACTCTTTTACTACTCAAAGATGAAATGTTACAAATATCTGCATATAGTGTTAAATGAAAGGTGGAAGACTTAGCTTGGGTCCTTGAGGGAATCAGGAAAAAATAATTTTACTGAATGTGCATGCATCCAATAATCTTTGTCCAAACTCCTGACAAAGAAGGGATGGGTTGCTGAGGAGAGACAAAGCTTGATTAAAAGCTCAAAACCCCAGAAATACTGTTTTAAAACCTAGGGGGAAAAAACTTAGAAGAAAGGGCAGAACAAGACAGGATAAGGACACAGCGTGTTGGCCAGTCTGATCAACCAGCAGGATGCAAGTGCATACAGTAATAGAAACAAAACAGAAACAAAACCACACAAGGCTTTGGGAGCCCAGCTCCCGCTCAATAAACAAATTCCTTGGACTGGAGACATTTTCTTGGAAGGAATTTTTACAGCACAAACATTTCTACTCTCTTTTGGAAACCCTGGAAAACCAAACCCAAACCTTGCCACCTCTGCGCACACACACACATGCAAACTGAAGATGTTGACAGACCAAGTGAAACATGATTGTCATCCTTGAGAAAGCCCCTTGTTATCTGTTTTGAGTAGGTCTTTGCTGAGGAGTTCCTACCCATCTGTGAAGCTCAAAGCCCATGATAGAACTAATTCCTGCCCCTGAGGGAATGCCCACATCTTTGGAAGCCTTGTTGCCCTGATGGGCATGTCCCACACAGAGCCCCACCAGGCTTCCCCCAAGTATGGGGTTCCAGCTGTGCACACCGTGGATGCAGCACGGCCACCATGGCCAGCAACAGCCCAGCACATAAGGAAACAAAGAGAGCCCTCGCCCCTCTGGTTAGACAAAAAAAAAAACCCCAGGGGCTATAAAAATGTAAGGAGGGAAGGGAGAGGGGGGAGTAAAAACAATCTCTGAGCAGGAAAACAGGATAAATTCATTGAATAAATTATTTACTGGAATTATTCACTTAGCTTCAATTACAATCTATCCATTCTATCCACCATCTACATCAAATTATAATAAATTATTCTATTATAACTTGGCTTCATGCCTGCTGATTTGTAATAGCTTTTTTTTTCGGAAAATAGTGATCTGATAGTGTTCAGAAGCCTTCCATAGTATTTAAATGTGTACACCTGGACATACCCAAAAGACAATTTCTTTTTGAGAATCTCACTCCTTCTGTAAATTAAGGAGGGGAGCGAATATATTATATTTAAATTTCCAGCAGATATCTTGGCAACATTAAAAAGACCAAAAATATTAAAACAATAATAAAAAAAATTATCCTCTTGTTTTCCTGAAGAGTTTGGCATATGTCCTGTACTGGATACATAAATGCAATTCTGAGAATATATAAGCACTCTCTGTCCTTCTGTCATAAGGTCTCTTTACACAGCAGATGTTTTAGGAGTCTTCTGAATCTAAAATATCTTGTTCTGCTTTATCAGACCGCCTCTAAAATTCAAAAAGAGTTGTATTTGAAAATTAATTACAACAGGATGCAGAAAAAGGAGGGGAAAAAATGAAGGTTGCTTTTTTTATGCAATATATAAAAATAAGATTGGTTTCCACAGCCACAGAGAATAGTTATTTTTTAGGAATCCAAACCTGCACTGGGATAAAATGAGCACAGGTCGAACTAAAATGTCTAGTTATACTGAAAGAACTGCAGGTGAAATGTGCAGTTAAGTCAAGGGTTTGCAAACATGAGAATACTGCTCACCTTCCTTTCCTCATTCCCATACCTCCTACAGTCTCTGTGCCTATAAGCTGAACAGACAGACACTGAAGTTTTGATTCTATATACACTGTAATTTTTACAACATCCTTGATTTCAGCACAACATGTATGATATTGTGGGTGAAAGCAGAAATAAATGAGGAAAAAGGTGAGCAAAACCCGTGACTTTTACGAATTTTTTCAGTAGTTCATGACACAACACTACAAAGCAAGAGATAACCAAGGCCTTATGGGTCTCTCTTACCAGGGGCAGCTGCTGTAGCAGCAAGACGAGGCCAAATTCTACCCATGTGAGCAATCTGAAGGCAAAGTCAAACCAGGTGGGTGAAGGGGGTGGTCCTGCTCTGAATGTGATAGATTGGGTCTGTCCCTGGCAAAAAATGAAGGACAATGTAGAAGATAGCAGCACAGAGGAATTCCACCACAAATTCATATCCATGTTTCAAGAACCTGAAATCGCCTTGGATGTAGCCACCTCAGGTTCCACCTTTTCAAATCTGCATCTCAGAAAAAACGCCAGACATCACACCAGTAAGATGAAAGCAACACTTTCTTTCTCTAACACTCCTTACAGGAAAAGTGTGGGGTTTTAATTTGCTAGTATTGTTCTACTATGCTGGAGGTGCTTTTGTAATCCTAAAAACACACTGCCACTACTTCCATGTAGTTTCACTGCTGTGTCTACCACCATTAAAGGGTAAGCATATACTTCAAGACAATAATTCACTTAGCTAGTTGCCAGAGCCAGCGTTATGTGAATAAGCTTGATAGATCTCTGTTCCTAACCTATCAGAAAACAATTTATGGAATCTAATAAATTAAAAATGAATTGTCTCCAGCAACCATATATTTCACAATAAATGTACACTCTTTGATCTCAACTGACTGTGCTATGTTCTAATTAATTTTTATACAGAAGTTTGCTATTGCCCCTTAAATGGATTTTATACACAAGACTAATCAGCTAGCATTTTCAGTTGCGCCTTTGTCTTTTCACCTTCCAACCAAGTTAAAAATTCACAGAATTCTAGAATTTATGGCATAGCTTTCTACGTACAAGCCTTTTCAATTTAAGGAAGGAAAGACCTATATTTTTTCTCTGCTTTCTTGACCCCAACAGGCACATAATAGAAAGAAATACATGCCAACAGCTTAAGGACTTGCCTCTAGACAGTGTGACTGTGGAAATAAACTCCTTTCTAGCTCTCAGCTGCCTTCTTAAATAGCAAAAAGTACTGGAGTTACTCAGTCATGGTGCATCCCCTCCATGATCTTCTGAGGTATAGAGCCATTTGGTACTGCTGTATGGAACAGCAGAACAGCTGGCATGGAGTAGGGTTTTGGCCCTGTTTCTGCTGGGGTGCTGTAACTGCCCAGTCATGAGCAGACTTTCCTGTATCAATGACAAAGAACCTGGGAAAGGCATCCACGACTGCAATACAAAATCCCCAATTTGGGCTGGATGGTCTATGCACAGATTATTTAATGTATCTCATCTGTAGGTTCTGACATCAGGGAAAAAAACACCAGCGAGGCTGGGGCAGAAGGCATTAGCCTGGGGAGTAAAGGAGAAATGAGGAGCTTGGCCACTGATGCCATTTACCTCCTGCTTTGCCACAGGAGGTAGATTCTGTTCACCTGCGGGACTAAAACGCAATAAAAAATTCCAGTTCTTTAGAAATGAAAGGACCTTTACTCCCTTTAGGAATTCATGTAGAAAGGTCTAAGGCTCTTTACATGTTTTTGCATAGCACCATCATTGTCCTTGATTACAAGTAATAAGCTGTGCCCGTCTACCTGCCATTAATCTCTGAAGAGCAGTATGATGCAAACACTTAAGCTATGAAAGATACTTTAATGTATTTTATATCCATATATATACATGCATAAACATGTATGTGTGCTTTGAAAATGAAAATAAAAGCTTAAGGAAATGGAAAAAGCATCTCATAAATTCCAAAGAATTCCCAGTGAGAAAGAGAATAGCAAATTGAGCCTCAGCATCAGGCATCACTACACAACAAAAATTCTTGTTGCATACCATGTGGTCTAGAGATACCAGTAGAGTTGACGGAATATCCACTTAATAAAAGGCCAGAAAACTGTCTCTCTAGAGCAGCTTAAGTATGTAAGGATCCTGCCTTGGGATACAGCAGATGATCCTGGGAGAGCTCTTTCAGCATTTTTCTATGACTCTGTAAAAATAGTTATGGGGATTTTAGAAACTGGTATTTTAAAAACTTTCATTACTCTGTGAAGAAACTCTGTCAAGGGGCATTCTTACATCTTGATACTGTCTTCCTATAGGCTGATATTACAATAACTAAGTAAGAATATGCAGAAATTAAGCTATACTTTTAGAACATGGGGTGGCAGTTTTAATTTTTTCCCTGTACAGACCATACAAGACCATTTATAATAAATATTTAAAAATTAAAATAAATTCCATAATACAGACAAGAAGTCAGTGCAAATGAGAGTAATGGGACCCAGGTGGTTGGAATGGGTACAAAAACCCACATAGATGGCCATGTATGGCACAAATTGGAGCCTGGAGAAGATTATAACTGGAACCTTCCAAAAGAAGGAATGACTATAAACTGTTAATTGTATCAATGCAAGCATCTTGGTGCCTTACCACTGAGGAACGAGTGATGAGGGAGAAGTGTATAATTTACAGCTTTAATTGTAAGGCTGATACAATTAAATAGTGTAGATACTGAAACTATGCCATACTAATGAATATATCACCATAGGGCATTGTGCAGAGAATTTTAAGTCTTGATTAGGATGAGACCTGAGCATAACAGAAATGGCAAGATGGAATTTACTTTCAACTAAAGTCAAGAAACAAATAGCTACGTAGCTTCAAATGTCCCAGGACAGGACTGTCAGATTAGGACAAAATTAAGGATAATAAGCAGAATAGGAAAAGCCCGTTATCCAGTATGAAAGCTGATAGAACATATACATTTAAGATTTAGTTATTTAGTTTGGCCCACTGAAATACCTTCATTTACTTATCCATCTCTCTGTTTTTTCCAAGACAGAAGACTAACATCCTATGCAAAAAAAAAAAAAAAAAAAATCATCTACAAAGCACATCTAATTCACAAACAAAGCTCTCCTGGATGAAAAATAAACTCCTTCAAAAGGTTTTTCATTAAGAGAAAGAGTATCTACAATATGGCACAAAATGGTAACAAGCAGCCTAGGTGAGAGAGGCAAGAAGCGTTTCTGGCATTGGGTATGTAAAGTTAATATCTTCAAAGGATGTAGAGAGCCTTTGTTAGCCTTGCTGGCAGCAGAAGATACAGGGAATTAAGAGCCCACATCCAGGTCTTTGTAGATTTGCATTTTATGAAGGTGTCCAACAAAACCTGTGACTGAAAGACAGTGCATTGATTTTAGTACTCTTTCTTTGCTGCAGAAAGACTGAGAAAATGCACACCATTTTATTTGCTGCACTTTATAAAGCAGTGTGGCTTGCCTACCCCTTCAGGGATTCTGTGATAGCTGAAGTCTGCTTGTTAGCACTTTTTTTGGGAGCAATTTTTTGGCAAAGGAGGGAAAGAGAGGGAAGACATTGCTGCTGTATATCACGGTCCAGCTTGAAACCTTTAGAAACACTTTGAATGTATATGTCCATGTTGCACACCGACAAAATATCAATTTGTTAACAATACACCCATGTAGCTACCCTACCAAAGAGCAGTGAACCAAGAAGTTCAACTTATAAAGTCCTATGTAAAGTGAATTTTTTAACTTATCCAGATCTATCTTTTCAAAAGAAACTGATATTATTTATTCCTACTTAGATGACACATCACCCCAAGAACAGAAAGATTTAAAGCACATATTATGAGCAATATTTACTTGGGGGGTGGTGGGGGTGTTGTTACTGTTTTCCATTGTAGTGCCATTCATCTGGGCATATTTCACTTTTTGTTTATCTTTTTTGTTTTGTTTCGTTTTGCTTTTCAATAAGAACCAAAGCCCTTGTAGCATATGGTATAAAATTAAATTTAAAAAAACAACGCTGAAAGAACAGTGAGGAAGCAATCAGAAATTTGTAAAATTATACAGACTCTAAGCAAGTACAGAAAAAAAAGCACTCTAGGTATTAAAAGCAAGTGGAAATAAAAGTCACTGTTTCATGATAGTAATAGAGTAAGACTAAAAACAGCCAGTATCATCAGATTGACCTACAGTCTAAAGGCAGACAATGTAGAGGACTTTTTGATTAAATTAGAAGGCTGAAAATATGAAATGTGAAACTTCTGAAGAATAGAAGAAGAGGGGAGAAGAAGTGAATTCATAAAACACAAAATACACCAACATTGTGGCTAAGTAAAATCTATGTAAGTTTGGTGCCAGTAACCCAGTCAATATAGTTGCTGATGGTAAATAGCCTGAAAGAGGTGGCTGGCCTTTACTGGAGGAAGAGAACGGATCTAAGTAAACCCCATGTGAAAAGGAAATGAAAAACATCTGCTAAAGACACAAATGGTTTGTTGGCTGACATCAACAACGGGAAAGCTTCCAGTATATCAGGTCTGGGCTTGCCAGCAGGTGTTGCTGCAATTATTCAGAACAATTAAAGGTGATATTTCCAAAAGCGCAGAGATGACAGGGCCAATAAATAAGGCGAGCATGATATTGTCAACAACTGAAATATAAGTACTTCTCATAAATCTTTCGAGGACCTGTGCAACTCAGTATTTTAAAGCTAGCCACCAGGGCCTCAAATTTTATCAGTCATACTAATATGGAATATCCTCCTCCATGATTGATGCCACTGGAATCCCCCAACAACACGATTTCCACAATATCTCCTTTTCTGTGGAGTAGAATCTCCCCTTGACAAAAAGAAATATAACTGTGGCTAAATACACCAGATAATATTCTCACATAGCATGTACTTGAGTGTATTTATTCATTTTTAATAAGCATGAACTTTCTCTGATGTTGACATTCATTATTATTTAGATTAACTAACTTGATTAGTCTCATTAAAATTCTTTTCTTTTCCTTTGCAGAAGATCTCCAGTATGTGTATTTTTTCATTGTGGCTATGCTTCAGCTCAGAAGAAGGCATAAAACAGGTCTCATGTTTACATGTTGAACTTTTTCGATATACTATGACTATGCATACAGTATTCCCTAGTTGGGCATATAAGTTAACAATAGTTTGTAGATAAACACCAAAAACGGTTTAACCAATTCACCTAATGCTAAAATATCCCGTTTTTTCCCATTAATGAACTGCACTATGCACACCCATCATCATCAGGATTATTTAAAGAAGGGTCTCAAAATTACGTCCACATCATGATTTGCTGTCAAGCCTGATTTAAACCACATTCTCAATTCATTGATCATTTTAAAAGAAAACAAGCTTTTTTTTTTTTAACCATTCATCTTTCTAACTACTTTGCATAAGAAAAAGACAAACCAAAGACAGGATATGTCTTGCATCATTCTGAACCATTAAATTACTGCTCATGGAAATCAACCAAGGGTTTCAGTGGCTTCACACTGAGCTGCATCATGACCACTCATCCCTTGGTTTGCTGTCTTGCTGTTAGTTTTACAGCTGACTTCAGTGGACTCTCTGCTAAAAGCAAACATCTCCATCATTTATATCATTCCCTGCATTTCATGGAAAAACTGCCCTGAGAAGAGATATTTTTACTTCATTCAATGAAGAGAGCTAGGCAGATGGCTCGTGGCAAATACTGCTTATTTCAATGTTATATTATTGAGACATCTCCTAGATGTGTAGCCTAGCCTCAGGACTGAGAGTCAGTCCCTCCTCCCCGGCATATTTTATAAAGTACTGACTCAGTGCAGGGGGAGTAACAACACTACAGTTCATGGGGGTTTTTTTATAATTAATTTCCAATCATTCACATCCTTCGAGCTGAAAGTTAATTGCATGCTCAAGTCACTAACTCTGAGATTAAATGGTACCAATTCCTTGCATGCTTAGAATAAGTTACTTAGCACACTCTCAGCTTTCATCTTTAAAACATGCATGTTGCTGTTTGCCTCAGGAAAGACTCATTAAGGGAAACTTTAAAAATCTTCTCAGGATGCAAATTTTTATTTAAGTGTCAGATATTACTTTATTCTAAAGGGCTCTGAAGATAGAAAAAGCAAGGATTCTGATTACTGTCAGAAAGACTAAAAAAACTCCATGAAAGAAATAAGACCTAATAGTGCAACTATAGGATGAGAAGTGGTTTGACTGAAGGGATGCAATGAAAAATCACTATTTGTCTTACAAAGTACGTTTTCTTAATCTACAAGTTTAAACCAAACAAAACAACATAAAATTGTTCTTCTAACACCCTGCTTTACAAGCCACACCTGAGTCATGTTATGTGCTCCCTCGCTCACATTAGAAAGCATTTAACAATTTTGTTGACAATCAACAAACCAGAGTAAAATCCAGCTCATTTTCTCATACCACTGTACAGCAGATAAAAAGTCATCACCATTGATTTTTGCACTATGGAAAGCAGAAGTATTTTGAAAGACAGATTTTTTATCTCCGAAGGGTGACAGCATCTGTACAGAGTCATTTTCTAACCATATACGCACTTTACAAACAAATCCCCTATTGTACACCATCCTAGCTGGACTTGTTAAAAAACTGGGGAAGTGAGTATTTGATATAGAATCCTTTTCCAGTCGCATCAAGCAGGTATGAGATTTCCTTTCCTTAAAATGTTGAAAAGGGCTGTAGAAAAACTCTGCCTTATCAAAGATGCACAGCTGCTCTCAGTGGCTTCAGAAATGGAATCAGCACCTTCCATTTAATGCCTGTGCTAATACAATGAAATAAGAAACATCTTTTTTTCTAACTGGTATAAAATAAAGCAAAATTCTTCATACATGGAAGAATAACCCTTTCAAATTCATTCTGTTATGCTTAGAAAACATGATGTAAAAGCTACTCTCAAACCCATGGTGACCTTGTGCACAATGTGGAGGAGATAAGCAGTGTGAAGAAGGAACAGAGACCAACTTCAGCTGGAATTTAAGCTGGCCCCATTCTTACTGGCACAAGATAGCTGAAGGCCACAGGTCTACTAAAGCAACCAGAACTACAACACACATGCATCAGACTTTTAAGACCTGCACTTTTCAGCACAAGGAGGGAGGAGTTATTCTAAGTGAAAATCATTGCAAGTGAAGGGCACAGCTTAGAGTCTCGCCTCGCACACTCACCTCTACAGGCACCAGGACCCTGGGGCAGCTGATAGGGTTGAAATGAGCTGCCCACCAACTGCATCCACCACAGACCGCTCCCAGGACTGCTGGCCACGAGCAGGTGCTGTCAGAATTGGTTTCCTCCAAGCCTGGGCGGCAGCGAGGCTCCGGGCATGAGCAGGGCAACCCAGCTCTGGGACAACCCAGAGCAGGTTCAGTGCTCCCACTAAAGGCTCTCACAGCACCAAGGGAAAGAGTATTTTAGCACACACAAAAAATTAATTAGCAAGAGAAAGGGTTACAAGCTTCATAATTCACGGGTCCAACATTAATGATTAGCTAAGTGAATGAGCTGCCCAGTTGGTAATTTGATTCGTTGGAAAGGAAAAGGCACTCTACGGACCTTGAAAGGTTTTAGCAGAACTGCTTGTCCCAGGTCACCCTGCTTCCCCCTGCCTTCACCATCTCATTGTCAAGCTCAATTTGCCAGCAAGGTCCTGACAATAAACACAAAGATACATTTCAAGATTAGTAGGCAAAACTCGTAGTGGATGTCATCATGAGCCATTGTAGTGATGAAATGAAGGAGATGCAGTGTTGAAAAGGGTTGGGGGTTTTGTTTTGCATTGCAAATGGCATTGTTTTATTCAATTACCACCCTTCATTTATTTTACCTTCATCATTAATACTTCATAAGTACCTATGCTGCTAAAAGTAAGCAGAAAAACATTCCTGGTAAGTTGAAGGATATTATTTATTGCTTGGAGGGAGAAATGAATGGTCTGCTAATCTCTCTAGATACTGATATGTAATTTTCCAAGTCAAAGCACTAGGACAATGTGCTTGTTAATTAAAAATCACACTTTATACTTATGCTTTCTGGGGTGGGATGAAATACAGCAAATAACTACGATTCACTGGCTTATTTCCATTTATATACAAACCATGGTCCCACTTCAGTGCCCTGGCACATAGTCCAAATGTAAGTAAGGGGTATTCTGACCTTAAGTGAGAGATTTCAAACATATAGCCTGTGGGCCAAGTAACAATGTAAGCTACAAGGATAAAGAAAAATCAGAGCATTTTGTTCTCTGCTGCAAGAAATGCATTCTTGAGTGCCAGTTTGACACAGGAACAACAGGTTGAAGACTTCCAGACTGCACTTTAGAACACAGTAGTCGCCTGGTCCTTCATGACCACTGTCTGAAGCAGTGCTCCTTTGTTAAGGTCATCCATGTTAAAGTCTGCCTCTATTTTCCAACATGAAAGACAGCATCTTAACTAAAAAGCACATTAAAAGCTCCAGCTCTTTTCCCAAATCCTCCTTTCTGTATAGTCAAGGAGGTTCTGTGCATTTGTAACTCCTAAAGTAACAGAATTTCAATGTAGATCAGATTTCAAAACCTGTCTGGGACTACCAGTATTCCATAGTTTTAACTATCAATCACAGAGAAATGTCAGCCATGGCATTATATTTTTTTTCACACAAATATTAAAAACTTGAAAGAAACTGGAAGCAGCAGCAGTACACACACACACAAAATTTAATGGCATGAAAACTTGAGTTTTCTTATGCTCAAAGTACCCTCGTATCATGTCAAAGACTAAGATAATCTTGAAAGGACCATTCACACTGCAAATGCAATTTCTAAACCAGTATTAACAGGCAACCACACATGATTCCCTGCATTCTTGGTTTGCTCAAATGAGCACTGGTTAAGCAACTAAGTCCTGCTCAAATAAAGGTGGACTTCCTCTGTGAAGGGAAAAAGATAAAGGTCAGTGATCAAGGGACTTGGGGCCCACAAATAAAGTGTTCTGGAAATGTACGTGCTATTGAATGCGCACCTGCCCTCAAGCTAAGTAGTGCTCCCTTGGATGTTAAATACTCTCATGATATCCATACATAACATTGTCAGTGTAACCACTTTAACCAAGGTTCTTCTCAGTGACAGGTGAAATTCAGTATGAAGCAGCACTTGGTAGTGATTTGCAAACACAAATCAAACTGAAAAATCCAATACTCATTAGCCATCCAAGGACTAAATTCCGATGCCAGGTCAGTTTCTAAAAATTCATGGCAGTGTGCCAGTAACATCACTGCACAGGGCACCTGCAGGCAGGGTTCAAAAGATCTGATTAGGAAGGTTTTTCGGGTCAGGAAAATAACATGTCTATTCAAAAGTTTAAAATTGGTAAGGAATAGAGAACACAAAATTACCTGTGTGAGACATGGGAGACAAAGAGGAGCTCTCTTAAAGAGGGAAAGAGCACTGACTCCCAAAACATAAATGGTTTCCTTGGTTGCATAAGCACAGTTTCACTTTTTCCTTATTTGCTCTTGAGTTTATTACGAAACATGAAGAGCTCCCAAAGTCATCATCAGCAAGCTATGGAACTGAAAAAATGGAAGGTGCCACTCCTGACATTGAAAACTATCGCAACTGAAGCAACACTGACATAAAAAATCAATTTATGCTGATTTTCCCATTTCTGCATGGGAACACAGACATTTAAAAAAGGACAAAACAGTGCAGAGGATACCAGCTTGAAGATGGAAACAAATACTTCCATATTTATTACTAGGAAAGAGTTTTCTCCAAATGATGTCTGAATGGAAAGGAATGTTAAAAAACAAAAACCCCCAAGCAAACAAGCCCAAGAAGAACAAACAAACAAAAACCCAAACCCAAACATAGGTTCTACTCTTCAATCTCTTGAAACCACGATATTTCAAAAGAATTTCCTCAAAAATCATGGAGGGAAAAAAAGAATACCCAATACACTGCTCTGAATTGTAGAATTTTCACAAGGAAATTATTATTTCTTAAGACAGATCACAAAACACAGAATGAGTCAATAGCCCAGACATTAGAAATGCCACTTCCAATATGGGAGATCCAGGTCAGAGTCCCCAGTTCAATAAACATCTCAGCATACATACAAAGAGAGATAGTGACAGGTGGAGAGGCTTGAAGTGCTCAGGTACAGTGTGGGAAATGGAGCTCCACATCCCTGACCTGACTGAGACAAACTTGTGAGATTCAACTTGAACCCTTCACAACCCACGTATGTGCTCTCTGCATCAGGTATTGACTCGTTAATGTAATGGTCTTTGTGATTCTCATCCAGACTACAACAGCCTTCCCAGATCCAAGACAGCTTTCCAAAATACATTTTCTTCAAAACTGATGTGTTACAAGCTAAGTTCCTATGCTGGCACACAATCATTAGGAATAATGTCAGAAATCATGCTCAACCCTCTCCCCACCCTGATAAACTCCCCAAGGACCACCTACGTCATTTGTGCAGTGTAAGAACTCCAAAGGACTACCTTCAACCAAGGCATACACTATTTTTATGAAGTAACCTTTACATGTATCTTCACATTACATGTAATACGTAATGGGGTTTTTTTGAGAAAAATACTTACTTTTTCACACACTTTTTTTTTTTTTTTACTATATCATAATCTCATTTCCCCTATTAAAGCAGAGCTTTTGTGTCAACCTGGTTACTGATTTCTGATGGGGACTCCATTTGAGTGCAAGACAAATAGCAAGGCAGCATGACATGAAAGAAAGCATCCTGCTTTATACCATCCCTGGAAATGTATTTCCTAAAGCTGAAATTGTACAATGACTTTCAAGATTCAGAATGGCCTAAAAAGGGGCAGGCTGACTTTTGAGATTCAAAAAACCAAAGAGAAGCCACATCCAACTCCAAACACAACATGGTTGCAAAGAAACACAGCCATGGCCACTAATGTATTTTTATGTCTGTGTTCCTGCTCCAGTTACTAATGGGGGAAGGGGCATAGTAAAAAGTGTTCACCCTACTGTCCTTTGCCGTGAAGCCTTCCTAGCCATCTGTCTTTTAAACCCCCTGGAAGACGACTACAGCGTCACTCAGCCTGGGAGCTCCTCCCATCCTAGCAGGTAACCACCGACAGCCCTCCCAGGCATGTCCACAACAGTCAAAAAGCCCCAACATTACACCTGCAACACTCAATGCTGTTACAACTCCTGCAGACACAATGCTGAAGAGGCAGCGTGTGACTTTTCTCACCCCAGCCCCAGCAGTTAATTGGACTTTCCATGGATAATCCCAGCAATCAGAGAGAAAATCTCTGCCTCCAGCGTGACCCATTAGCACAGAGTTCACTGATCAGTCAGTTAACATGCCATTAAAGTATCTCTCTGTGGGGCTTAGGAAGGGTCAAGAAAACTCCATCACAAAGAACAAAAAATACCTACAGATCTCATACATGGTTACATCAACATCCTCATGAAAAGGTCAAATTCAGCTCAGAGGCTATTCCCTTCCCTAGAGCAGCAATATCTATAATATCTAAAGTCCTGATGCTTTTGCCACATCTTTCCTTGAACATGCCTTAGATTTCAAAATACAAAGTATTTTACTAAGTTATATGGGTAAGCAAATCTCCCTGTAAAGTCAGATGGATACCATGCTGTGTTAGCTACTCTGCAATACTGTTCGCACGTGCAGTTTATGGTGCCTGGTTTTAAATGAGAGACCTTTTTTACCTGTTGCCAACAGGTAAGACACGCTTACCCTGGGTAATGATGTGCACACAGAGTACCTCAGCTACTGGAAAAAGTTCATGCTCTGAAAGGACTATGCAGGTTCAGCAATGAGGCATCAATTCTATGCCTATAGTAGCAAAAGTAACAGTCGTCATAAAATACAATAATAGTGAAACCTGTCCAGGCTGTGATCATCTAGGGATGTACAGTCAGAACACTGAAACTCTGAGGATGTGGACTGATGCCTTCTAATCTGCTGTGTCCAAATACACTATGTTAAGTTGCTTTTCAATAACTTTACTTTCTCTTATTCCTTATTAGTTGCATTTTGGCCAAGGTCCTCTACAAAGAACATCAATATAACCTTCAAACAGAAGCACAGATTTGAGTAAGGAAGAAAAAAAAATAGGAGGTTTCATCTTGCACTTATCATTTATTTATAAACCTTGAAGAGATGCGACAGCACTGTCCTCTATGAAATTCGCTATTTATAAGGTAGTTGATTCTTTGTATTTTTTATTTTTTTCAATGTCCATGTACTGGAATAGCTCTGTAATAAGAGGATTTCTCAACAGATTAGTTTTATTAGTGTTAATTGTCCATTTATTGTACATTTCTGTCTTCCCTGTTGCATTTCCCAATATATTTTTTTATGTTTGTAGTGATAACAGTGTCTTACCAAAATGTGAACTAAGTGATAAACATAGGAAATAATAATCATCATGATCTTTAAATGCAGACATGGTTTTCTACAAGTTGTTGTATAGACAGCTTTACGTATCTGGAAAACACCACTGTTCTTGTCATTTAGTTGCTAAATCTTATATGGTGGATAGGTGCTTATGTTATGCACCCCATGCATGCAAAACATTGGTGTTAACAAGTACAGCTAAGGATCTAAAGTGAGCTCTGTCTTGCATTTCCTTTTATTTGTTAGTCTGAGCCTCAAGCTTAAAGTTATTTCAACACATATTCAGTATGTGTCTAACACCCTCTGAAGTTGCAAGCCACCCTCCCACTCACCCCCAAAAATCTTCAACCAGTGCCAAAGTCTATATTTTCTTAACTTAAAGAAGTAATTCCAGGGCTGTCAACTGATAAATTTCATTCAGGGCAATGCTGTGTTCTTTAAGCAACACATTAATCTTCTCTGAACTAACCATAGTAAACATCAATGTTGAATTGTACAGATTTCACATGTTGCTGCCAGGGGAGAGTTTTACAAGAATTATCCCCTTTTTAGGTAACCTGGCTTTTAAAATTACACCCTAGAATATGCAAACAAAGAAGACTAATGAACTCAGCAGCCTGTATGTACTGAGGAGGTTGTTGAAAAAGATACTGTGAGTAATGGAAAAAGGTTCATTTTTCAAAAGTTGTAGGGACCTGCCTGTGTGAAGGTAGGAGAGGAAGAATCTTTTTCACTTTGGTTATAACAGTTTGCTGTAAACAATCATTCTCCCTCTGTTATCAGGGAATATCCTGCAGGGGTGCATGTTCTATGTCACCTTGGCCAATTCACGAAGGAAGGCAATTTTTTCTCTCCTAATAACCCACTCAACTCCCCACCTTTTTAAAAATTATTCATTTTTTAAACTGAAGTATGTAAGAACATTCATTAACTACTGTCCTGCTCCTCAGAGAAAAACTGAGTATTGACTCTGATTGCTAATACAACAAAAGACAGAAGATTGAACCAAACTTTTTTTCTTGTTCTCTGCTGCTAAAAGCAGTGCACATATGGCAGCAGTCTTGCCATGCAAATACAACCAGCTATACACCAAGCAACAGAAGCTTCAAGCCACAGCCTAGACATTACTATGAGCCAGTATTTTAAATGACCCACGCCATTCTCAGTAGTGGAAGCAGAGTGTGTGTATTTGTTTTCTGACGCTGACCGACCTTTCCAAGCATGTTGCTAAATGAAGAAACTACGCCCCACTCCTCTGTAACTGTATCCAAACTCCCCACATGCAGAACATCTTTACATAAAGGCAGCACCACGCTTCAGTCACAACACCAAGTTCTTGATGCAGCGTCCTCGGAGGGCTGTGAGCTGGCTGGGACACTGGAGGTAAAAATGACACTAAACCCATTACTTACCCTCAAATGTCTTGCTTTAAATCTATAGTATCCACTTGGTCATAACTTGAAGTAAGACTGCTACAATTCAGAGAGGAGACGGAGGCACAGCAGTTTTATCTAATGTTGCTTAAAGAACAGAAACCCGAAATAAAATTGCCCTCAGTTCAGCCAAGATTTTTCTCGCACTCCCTCTGTCTCTCTCTCCCGGTCTGCTATGAAGTTGTCTATAAATACTGGCCCCAACACTTGCTCAGGGTTTTCCTTGCCGATGGCACAGGTCGGTGTTAATGTACACCGCGGCACGGCTCAGATGAAGTTCTCAGCTGCTCAGACAAAGCCATGGACGGGCTCCTCAGCCCTCCTGCCTGGAAATACCATCCTGCTGCCGGCTTTACAGATGCTGTGGGCCTTTCCTGCAGGCCCAGATCAGGCACAGAAGGGTAATTATGAGGCTCATATGTTAAAAAAAAAAAAAAGAAAAAATGACAGCTTTTTGCAAACAGGTGGAAAAATGGGGGAGGAGAGAAGGAGGAAGAAAGGAGGGAGCACTTTTCTTTCAGCTCCCTTTACAATGCACATCCAGCTATGGTTATAGGATTTCATTCCCAGAAAATGTGGATGTCAAAAAATTCTGCAAAAATGTTTTCTATAAAAAAAGTTCTTCAAATTGAATAAAGTGTCAGTCTGCCACAGAATTTACAAAAGAGCATTAAGATTGTATAGGTACTCACAGAGGGATGAAGAATAAATATTAACGCTGTGTCTCAAAACTTCTGTCAGTGGTCAGGTATTAGGCATCCCAATTAATATTTAATAATTATGCACAATATGACAATAAGCATGAGACATCACTGATGGCAGGAACCCACAATCCTGCCCTGCAATAAATAAAAGTTTCAAAGTTTAAAAATCGGAAAAACATAAAACAGAATTACATCTCTGTAAACCTACTGAGAAACAGGGCTGTTATGATATGGGTAGCTTGAAACAGAAAAAAAAAAGGGAACCTGATGAGAAGATGGCAAGATCAGCACAAACAAATAAGTATTTGCTGCATGCCCTCAATGTACACTGTGAGCAGGCACCACAAAGGCAGATAAATATCCTGCCTTTCCTCAATACATTGGATGGCATAACTGGGAGGTTTTCCCAAATAACATGTAATATCATAACTGCATTAACAGTAAGATCTACAGGATTTTATCTTAAAATCAGTTTCTTTTTAAGAAAACTTATGACCCTGAAATTCTCCTTGTCAGGACAATATTCACACATAAATCATAGTCTGTTCCAAAGCTTACAGGACCATCAAGCCTGTGTGATTAGACAATGCACAGCCTGGCACAATCCCATGGCCAGGATCCCTGCACACCTTTGAGGTTACCACTGAGGTTGTGGTCAGTGTTTTTTTCATCCTTTTGCAGATCTGCCAAGCTGAAGAAGTTTTACTAGTAACTTTGGAACAAAACAGAAACTTCATCTCCCACATCTATATTGAAAGATATGTTAAGTCTTACTGCTTTACTTCCACTATTTTCATCAACAACAGCTCTTGGAAGTGCTTTTAGTACCTTGTGCACATCGTTAAGGCTCTCCTTTCGTATGATTTATTTATCTCTACTGTGCAGCTTGAAAAACTAAGATGATCATTAATAACACACCACTACTGAAACTTTGTTTAAATGGACGCTGTTTATGAAACCTTGGTTTAGAAGCTTGTCACTGATGCCACAGAAAACTTTTGTATTTAAATGAAAATACATTTGGATGACATGGGTAATTGCTAAGCTTTGGTGAAGTGCCAGATGCAAAGTGTAACTAATTTGTTCATTACAAGTTTCTCAGTCATAAAGCTCCTACACATAGCACTCAACCTCAATCATGTACATGACAGTTTCATAATATCATTCCATCAAACTTTAAAGTGCCACAAATAAATCCCTATTAAAAAAACCAGAAACCTGAGGGGTTTCATAAAACTGAGCAAGAAAGTGAGGTATTTATCATAGCTTTATGTGTAATATAATGTCAAAAACTTGTTCTTGGACATCTACATCTTTATAACAGGGGATTATCTTAGATTTGTAAAATATTTCAGGAGAAGCCCTTAGTTTTAATAAAATACACACATTCCTGTACTTCTGTAAATAAATAGACAGCATCACTTTTCCATACCCCATTAGTACCATGCCACACGAAAAGAAGCAAAAGAAGACACGTGAACAAGAGTGAGACGAGGATACCACAACTCCGGTTATTAGCAAAGGCTGGGTTTATAACCATGTGTTTATTTGGCACTGCACATGCAGAGGGGTTACTACTGCACAGGTGACAGCACAGAGGACCAGCATCACAACATGAAATGATACAAGGATAGTGTGTTGACAAAACCCATGAACTTAGCGTGCTGGGTAAGTCTGACAGCACTCAGAGGATGACGTCTGGAGGAGAGCAAAGGAGAAAGAGCATTGCTAGTAAGAAATTCAAGAAAAAGAGCCTAGTCTTTAAAAAATGTCAACAGAACCTCTTAAAATTCACAGGCAGCATCCCAGTATTAGAAACACTACATGTTAAACATTAAATGTTTAACTTACATGAAAATCTCACAGCTGAAGTGTGCATAATATAGAAGAATTAGACACTAATTTAGGTCACCCTAATGTTTTCTAAGTTTCTGAAATCCTCCAACAAAATTTTCAGGAACAGGAGAGCTTTGGAGTAAATGCCAACTGTGCATTTTTAGGTCCTTTCGTATTAGGAAACTAGTAGGCCCTTTCCTACTTTGATCACTGAAGTCAGTGGCACCAACCATGACATCCAAAATTAAACATGTGCAAGGTTTAGCTCAATCACAGCCTGCAGTTTGTAAAAGAATAGCTCAAGAAAAAAAAAGTTAATTTATTGCTGCATTATTACTGCAGCTTTTTTGCTTGCATTTTGCATAGCCAGCAACTGGAGTTTGGTAATGAGACAGTTGTTACCACATCACTTAAGGTCAGACTCTTAAAATGCAATCCGGCTAGCACTAAATCTCGAACCAATATTAATCAGAGATAACAGGCTTATTTGAAATATGCCAACACTACCATAAATTTTACAAGGCTGTTGTAGCTATATAAGATAATCCCCATGGGACACAGAACAGTAATTGAACAGTATAGACCAATACAGTTCCAAAATGACCTTTTAGCAAGATAAATAATAGCAAAGTCTCATAATCACCTAGACTGACTTAAAGGAAAAACCTGCTGAATGAGTAACTTGAAAAAAAGAAAACCAGTGGTGTGAAAGATTCAAGTTATTTGGAAAGAAAAAAAGGCATCCAGAAGTAAGGAAAAATTATTTCCAGTAATGCTATAAAACTGAAAGATTGTAGCAGACACTAAAATCCAAATTGTGCCCAGAAGCCTGGATTTCTGCAACTATAAACCAGTTTAAATACTGAAAAATATTCCAAATATTCTGTGTATTTTTAAAAGCATCTTATTCTGTTTTCTTTCATTACATCAGTTATGGTACAGTGAATCAAGCCAAAAGTTCTAAAACCACAAAATAGCTTTAAAGGTCTGCAAGATTATTTTTAAATCTTTTGAAAACTACCTTAACATATTGTGCCTCAACAAACACTCAAACACCTTATATAAAATTTCATTACTTTCTGAAAATCACCATCTGTGTCTTCATGCACACTGTGTTTTTACTCCATATAATGAATAAGTGAATTTTATCCTCAATTAAATGAAGATTTCTTCCCTGGCTATTCCTGCCAAATAGGGAAAAAAGTCTATGCTAAAAGCCAAATGTAGATTATGAGTTCATCCCACAGGTTCAAGAAACCTGCGGGGCTTGCAGACCCGAAGGTGCCTGAAGTCCTACTAACAGTAGACTTGTTTTTCTACCTCTCTACTGACCATTTTCATATAGGATACCTCCAGTATTAGTCACAATGAGCTTAAATCATTTGACTTCAGTGTTGTTTAAGAAAGATTTGTTTCAGAATTTAGTCCCTCTGGCAAGGAAGTGCAAATACAAGACTAATGTGGTATGCCGTGACCATAATTTTCTTTCAATTTTTCAATGGTCAATACCCATCTGAAGGTTCCTGTTGCATTACAGAAACATACTGCCAGCATCCAACACCCCAGTATTGTATGTAAATTAATCATTTAAAGATAGATAGTTTGAATTCTTCTGAATCTATTCCTACTTCCTGACTGGATTTTTTTTCCTCCTAGCCTCTGAAGTTCACCCAAAATTAGAAGCTTAAGGCGCCCTAAAAAACACCACAGAACTAGGTTTTATCTGTATAGGCAGTAATTACATTTCCTAGTTTAAAGAAGGAAGTTAACTGAAGATGTATATATTGGAATCAACTACGGTGTGTCGCACCCTGTAAAAGATGACTTACACTTCCCTTAAAGTCAAGACAGAAATCCTTCAGAAATTTTTCTCGTCTTCTCTTCTTAACAAATGAAACTTTGAGTGAGTTGAGCAGATGACTGGAGCTGCAAATTCTATAATATTCTGTAGTGTTACCTTTCCTCCAGCCAAGAAAAATAAGAAAATAAGCGCTTCTGAGGGTTTTCATAATGTCGCTAAAGCTTAGACAAACCTATATTAACCACACAAGAATAGCAACATCTGTCATCTAGGCTGGCACATTTTCAAATGCAATATATGTGAAATTGTGGTCATTCTGAGCTTGAGTCCTCAGTCTTCACCACACCCTTACTCTGCACAGTAGGAAAGTCCGTCAGCTGTGCAGACACTGATGAAGATGACTTTACTGTGCTTTTAGGAAATCCAAAGAATTTAAAGACACTGAGTTATTCTTACAATTTAAAGACACTGAATTATTTTTAAAGGCATGTAAATGCTGTGATGGATTCGATGGATGTTGGTCCTCACTATGAATAAAGAAAGCAGGGTTAAGACAACACTTGGGTCACTTATAACAACTTGCAAAATCTTGGAAGGCTGAAGTCGGAGCAGGAGGATTCTCAGTAAAGGAGATAGTATATCTGTGGGTGTAGTCAAAAACCTTTTTAGTGAGCTGTGGGAAAAGATGCCAGTGCATACCTGAGCTTTTATGGCCCGAAGTCAAGCATAAGGAATAGTTTTAGCACACTTTACAGCATGATAACTCATTACACTTAAAAAAATTCCTTCCTCATCTCTTAAAACTGATGAACTGCAGGCCAATGCCCTAGTGATTGTTTAGTATAATAAAGTTTCTCATTTCCTCATTCAGCTGACACTCATTTGAGACACCAATCTTTGAAAACAAAGTTAGTCAAAATATGCAGTACTCATTTTTAAAATCTAAAACTAAATTAGTTGTTTAATGAGAGAGTAAATCAAGAGTAATCTTTCAGCTATATCACTATGCTTCCCTATTCAGAAATGCCATAAGCAATAGAAGACACAGCTATAGCACAAGGCAGCTAACACAAAGGAGACACACCTATAGATGACTTGTTCAGAATGCTTTCTTGTTGAATTATTTTATATAAAAGGTCAGTTAACAACTTGAACCACATAATCTAAGCACCAATGTGACATTTATTGTAGAGTCAAAAAACTAATACTGGTACCTTGCCCCTTTGATACTTCTCTGCATCACATCAACTTTGATTGTCTGGTAAAATTAGGAACTCTGTTATGACAAAGAGCTGATTTCACAATAATGCAGAGGATGGTGAGTTCTTACAGTGAAAATAAATAAAGTGGAATTTCTTTTTCACTGAAAAAATCTAGTCCATAATGCCAGTATTTATAGAATTAAATGACTGAGCAGTAAAGGCAAGCTGATCCTGTTAATGATTTCAGTTTTATTTTTCATAGATGTCACTGTTTCCTAATGTTTCATGCAGGTTTAAAAGCTGTCCATATGAACAAACACCTGGAAGAACGCTGAAAGTGGGGGAGAAAAGGCAGAAGGACAGAATGAGTTGTTGCAGACTTTCAGTGGGAGAGCAAATGTGTGAAGTCATTAATTAGCAGAGATAATTTTCAACACTCTAAATTTAGATGACACATTCCTCCATGTATTCCCCTAGGAATACATGTATTCCTTTGTATACATTCCTGTAGGAATGTATGCTAACAGAAGAAAAGGAGTTGCTGCCATGGAAAGGCACTCTGGAGCAGGTCCTTGGTTTTTTGCACATCCTCCCCTAAACCAGCAAAAGAAAGCAGACATTCGCCCTTTTAAGTGTTTAGATACATACATACACACATATGGAATCATCTATGTACCTAATACAAACCCAAGTAAGAAATTTGGTTACAATATGGACAGAAGTTTACAACGGCAAACTCTTTTCAGAAATTCAGTGCAGCACATGTTCAAAAGTTTTAATTCCACATGCATTACACACTGTAATGAAAGTGTAATCTTCCTTTAAAAAATCTTTCCTTGAATTTTCCTCCCAAGCTCAAAATTATGAGTTTAGTCATAACTAAAATATCACCAGTTACTTTCAAAGTTTAAAGCATCCTTAACAAGCATCTCAGATATTGATTAAACACAGAATGAAAAGAATGACTATCACTGAAGAAAACTGGCTTGTAAAAATAAAGAGGAAATACTAAAACCACAAAAGGCCCCTTCATTTATAAAGACCTCAGGATTCTCCACATTCCTTCAAGTAACAACGTTTTATGATTCCAACAAAATAATTTTGGGGAAAATAGACTCCAGGCAGTAAATCGCACACAGCTACACACATTGTTCTGTTTCTGGAAAATTAAAACCTAAGTCAAATTTTGTGAAACCTGAACTTCAGGTTCCTGTGATTCTGGGTTTCCTGGATTCTGGGTTCTCCTCCCCCATAACCTAAGTGATTAGTCTGTTCTTGATTATACACTCTGCTCTCTTTAGCTAACATGCTATCTCCTCCTTGTCAGGTTTGACAAGTACAAGCTACATTTTTAACAGCAGCACTGATTTCACTTTTATTTAGGTGTGCCAGTCAGATAATCTCACAGTGCTGTCAGTAGTGACTGTAAAATTGTTTTAATCAAACATATCTGAAAAAAAGTAGTATTTCAAATGCCAGAAGGAATACATTTTAAGGAGCCACAAAGCAACAAATTTTCTTTCTCCTCCTTTGCAAAGCCTATTTGAAACTCTGCACAAATGCCAAAAATCACAATGAAACTTTATTGTATTTCATTCATCCTTGCACTATGAGCTGTTCTAATACTCTTCACTCATCAAAGTGAATTCTCTTCAGCTTTAAAGAATTTATCTGTAGGCAACTCAAAGTAAAACAAATTTGGATTTTTCAAGTTGGCTGGAGTTTCGTGAATCTTGCACTGTAACAATTATTAGCTTTTGCTCTGTCCTAGTTTTGGTCAGGAGAGGGTTAATTTTTTTCCAGTAGCCAGGAGGGGAGCATGGCTAAGGCTGGGATGATATTTGATACCACCTTGTCATGGGCAGGAGTAGGAGACTCTCACTTTCAGGGAGAAGGGTGCTCCCTCAATGAGGAAAAAGCGTGATCGGAAAAATGGTCCACTTTTGGTTTATGTGTAAATCATTTCCTTGTATCATATCTTTGTAATTAACATTATTGCTGTTACTGTTTGTTTTCATATCTCATTGCTGTTTCCAGTAAATTGTTCTTACCTCAACCCATGATCTTTGCCTTTTGCGCTTTCAAATGGAGGTGGAGGAGCAGGGAGCGGCAGCATCGTTTCAGTGGGACTGCTAAATTGGAGAACACTACTCCTAAACTATGACATGCTCATAAAGTTGATGGAAAACAGAACAATTTAATTTTTAATTTATGTCATTTTCTTAAATATGCCTATCCATGATGTCTGTCACATCTGCAGAATTACAACATGAAAAAGGCCACTCAACGACTACGGCTCTACTACATGGATGGGCCATGCTGTCATAAAGGCTTTACCTATTTAAGAACAATTTTCATCCAAGCACCATTTAAGGGTCTTATCTTATAGAACACTGAATCTACCCAGAGTAATTAACAATACACTTTAACTGCAGAACCAAATGTTATTTATTTGGTGAAAAAAAAAAAAAATGTGCAGAGCATTGCACTCCTTGCGCATTAATAAATGTGTGTAAAATACATGATTATGCATGAACTCACTGTTTATGAATGTGGCCACAGGGAACTGCCTCCTAGCTTAGAAGAAGGTCTGGGTTGGGAAAAGAAGATTGAATGTACAGTGGGCCCTTCTAGAGGTCCATTATTAACTCTCCACCATATTCCTGTTTACAGGCATGCTTTTGCTCTTTCAGCATGCCATTGCTTACCTTTGACTCTAAGGGTCTTTGTTTCCAAGCAATAAATATTTTGGACTCCAGGGAGCAGACAGGAAGATCATACATGACTCCAAAAAAATCCTTTACTGTTGATAGATTATTGTAAGCACTTATTCACTATTAGCTGAAATGCTGCTGACTGCACACTTAATAAATAGCCTATTTGTTCTTTCCAACTGAAGCAATACTGTAAACGGACTTTTGAAGAGAAGACCATTAAAAACATAAAGACATCCCACAGCAGGTAATTTGCAGAATGTGGTTTCAGTTTTCTGTTCATTGCAACACAATCAACAAATGCTGCATCAAAATTTCTGCTCCTTCCATAAAATTTTTGTATAGGACCAGGTATTCATACCCCTTAAAATTGAGTTTTCAAGAAACAAGGCATTGAGGTGAACTATAACTACACTTGTGTAGCTTTATAACAACACAATCTAATAATTTTTGTCTTCTTTGGGCAAAAACAGCAGCCTTGGCTCTCCCAGGGAATAAATGTTGCCCTGAAACTCAAGACAACAACCAAGGTGAAGAGTCCACTTTGCAGCAAAACACCAGCAAGTTGTCAGCACAAAAGGCATAAAACTGACCAACCCCACTTTTCCCCTTTTTGTTCTTAAAATGAGCCTAATCTCATTTAGAACAAGAAAATATTCACATCGAAAGTTCTTTTGCCTTTAGTCAGTCTGTGTAAATATTTTCAGTTACACCTTCAATCACTGTTAATTAATCACTGCTGTTAAGACCACACTTAATAAACTATGTGCAAGATAACTGTCTCTTAATGGCTACAAGAAGGAAAACAATCACAATTTAAATTGCTTAAAAGGATTCCACACAATTAAGAAGTGGATTAGAAACATATTGTACAGGAGGAAGAGATTAAGAGGGAAGAGACAGAAATATTCAAAACATATGACTGGAGAGTTAAATTAAAATAAGCATCAACCATACTCAGCAGTTAATGATAGTTAATTTGTGAGCCTGACAGAGTTAATACTTAACTGATCAATTCCTGTAATAAAAGCAACTATACCAGGTATATGTAATCTTCCATTTCAGTATTAAAAAGTCCTGAAACAATAGGATATCCAAAAGTTTCTAAAACACTTCTGAAAAGAATCATGTGCAGAGTTTGTATTCAAGCACAGTAAAACAGTACCTGTAGGAATAAAGAAGGGAAAACATCCGTAATAGTGCCTGTTTCTTTACAGCATTGTATGGCAGGGTCACTGTAACACAAGTGAGCACAAATGAACTGAACATCACCAACAGCGAGTTTACTTAGGTTCTGCAGTCCATCATGCCTTCACTTTATCACTTTGGCTAAAAAAACAAACAACAAACAGCAAACAAGTCAAGAAGCCCACATCCATTTCAGCCTGCATTACTTAACATGCAGCTATTTTGGAACTTCACCATTGGGCAGCTCACTGACTCAGAGGTGCTGATGGTTTGTTTTCATTTACCGTGAGAGTAAATTATGCCACTTATCTACAAACACATCTCTCATAGGTGCCTCATTTTATTTCTGATGTTGGACTTCACTGAACAGCTGCATGCCTGCCCTCACAGCTGGATGCAAGCTGCTGGACAGCTACGCTACTCATAGCAGAAGGAAAATAGAGGTAATGATATGGAGTGAATAGGGCTTCTTTAAATCAGACTAAATATTTGGATTAGAGTCAAATTCTTTCTCTAATACATATTGCAGGCATATGTGTGACAGTCAGAAGATGAGTTCATTGGAGGAGAAATAGAACATAGAAGAATAAGAATTACTCCAAATGCATGGGAAAGGCAAAGTAACTACATAAGTGTTTCTCAGACAAATTCAATTGATTCCTTTCTTGCAGTCCTAATAGAATTAATTTTCTAGTAGAGCTAGTAACTGCAGTCTGGCATGCCTCAAGTATTGTGGAAGCTTTGATTTGCTCACCGTGACTTGATGTCCTCATTTCCCCAGCTATGTTCATGCACCTTCGTTTTCTTCATACAATGAATGTAGTAACATAAACATCACTGCAAGACATTCTAATGTATCAGAGTCTCCTGATTTAAGATTTAGGGCTACTGGGACAGATGTTATCCTTGGTTATGTTATCCAGAAAAAAATCCCACACTGATTCTGCTCTTGATGACAGTTATAGAACCACACAGAGTTTACACTGATCTAACAGCAGCTTTTTCTACAGCCTTGTGATAAATCATGTCAACAACACAAAGATTTCATGGCAGGTTTTGATCCTTCCATGCTGTCAAGTTTCCTTCTTCTGAAAAGCCAAGATTCCAAATGCAGGAGGAACATGGGGCACACTGGGTCCATCCTTGACAAGAAATCTGATCTAAATAATGGATTTGACAAACAGGCAGAAATAAGAAACATCTTAGGAAATGAATGGAAAAATTTTCATTGCGTATCACAAATTTTTGGTTGACCATGGATCATAATTTATTCAGTTAGGTATGGCTATTTCCACAGTTATTCACAGACCTGGCTCGTTCTCCATCACTCTTTCTAACATGTTTTTTGCAAAGGGATAAAATGTAATGAACACAAATCCATGTGTTCTGTTAAATTATTAAAAATGAGACTTCAAAGTTCAAGAAGTCGTTGGCTATTTCCTTTAAAAAACCAATTTCCCTGCATTATGCCTATATCACTGCCAAACCTTTACTGAATGGTTAGTAACTGAAAAGAATGCCAATAAAAGAGGAAAAGCTATTCTGAGACCCATTTTACATAGATGCAAACTGATTTTATGGCTAGCAAGGCTGAACATGTGGCAAGAAAGCCAATTATGGCCCATGGGGTTAAAAAATGAAACCATCACACATCTCACTCTCCCTGTAATTATGTAACTGGTTAAAAGCTGATTGCCTCTATGTGCTTGCTTGTTTACACAAGCAAGCAAATTTTGTCCAGCTGTCTGGGAAGCCAGCAGCATAGGAAAGTATGTCTGTGCAGTTTTCCTGAAGCTTAAAAAGCCACAGGTAGTAAATGTAAAGAGAATTCAGAACTTTGATATAGCACTTATATATATATCCTTACATATATATGTACACACACGTTTAAAAACTATTTTTATATGTGTGTATACATATACATATGTACACATTTTTTTATATGTATACACATGTATAAAAAATTCAAGGGGCACGCTACTTTGACCCTATGTATCTTTTTCACATGACTTCTAGCTTTATTGCAGAAACGTAGTGTCTTTGTGCTTCCAAGCATCACAGGAGTTAGGCTGGAATTGGTCAACAGCATTTGAACATTACTAATGGATGGACTTAGGAGAAGATGCTCACAGCAGTCACAAAATCCTGGTGGGAAACCAGTTTCGGAAGAATATTGTATTAATATCTCACACAGCAGCAGAGAAATGTTTGAGTTGTAGGAGTCAAAAGAAATTGGGCACTAAAAAGTGAGGGCCCCTAAGTAATTCATGGCATCATCTGTTGTGCCATATATCAGCCTCACAGAACCTCTGACAAAAACCTGGGTGTCTCGTCTCTCCTGCAGCAAACACACATATGTGCAGCTTGCAGCTTTGGTCTAGGTGGAGAAGACAGTGTCAGCACAAAAAATAAATCACCTGGGAGGAAGAGTAGTGGCATCTTTTAACAGAAAAAAATATGGAGGAATAAAAATAAAATCTTTCAAGAGTATGAAGTATTTTGCCTTTTTACTCTTTCTTCTAAGAACAAACCCTTTGCTTAGCAGTTATGAGTGTTTTAAAAGCATTAAGACAGTTAACCAAGCCTGACACTCAGCTGGTATTTTAGCTACTGCAAAACACAAGAATAAAGAATGAAAAAGCCAGCATCTGGCTAGCTTTTTAACTTCTGAGTGACCATGAAAAATTGTTAGTTTATTTGCTGACTATAAACTTTCATCATTAAACTAAAAATAAAGCAGCTGAAAGATTAGCTACAAATAAGCAGAATTCAGAATAAAAACATAGTGTAACAATCTATAGCTTAACTATTTTGTCTGGAAAAGTTTTGGTGTTTTTTTTCCTAAGGAATAAATGCAGCACGCAAGGAGTCATGTGTTTTCAAAATAAGATACCATTTCTTAAAATTATAATTAGAGTTTTCTGCAACCAGAAGCAGAAACAGAGGAAAATAATTTCAGTCATAATATCTTGCGGTAGAAAGGTGTTTGGGGTTATGATGTCCCCTTCCAAAGAAGGAAAGATATGGAGCCCAAAGGAAAAATGTCAGATACATAAGACAACTGGAGCCAGAAGGTTTTGAATCTCCAGAAAATGTCACTGATTAGATAAAATGTGACCAACTGCACTGACATTAGACAAAAGCACTTCTATCTCCAATAAAATAAAGAGATGAGAGAAGAACAGAGAGGAGGCAGCTTCTGAATTATAACTAGAAAAAGGAGAGAAAGATTTGGTGACCCTGATGGAAGAAAAGCAGACTGCTCAGAAGAAGCAGCTCTAAGATTCTTCAGAGGCAGCTGAAGATTTTGGAATTAATGGATTTACTAAGAGAAAAAGAGCAACACCAATCAGCTTAGCCAGAATTAACATGGGAGAAGAGAGATTTAAAGCAAATAATTCCCAGCCAAGAAAAGAGAAGCATAAAGAATGGGTCAGTTTTTCAAGCCACAAGGTGTGCATGGCTGTGGGAAAGAGTGACGCTCCTGTGTCTATAGTACAAAGTGATGTGAAGATGCATGATGAAGAACCCTCAAGAAGAAGATGAAAAATTTTAAAAGTTTTCTGAAGAAAAAAAAAAAATCATTGCAGAGTTTGCAACATTTTACAGCAACTAAAGACAAATCCTATCTACTAACTTACATGGAGAAGAAAAAAAAAAAGGAATTTTGCTGAAGTAGAGAAATGAAGCTAAAACTAGAAATTTGTCAAGAGGATACAGATAAGGGCAAGAGATAAATGTTGCAAGACTCTTCTTGGAAAAAGTTAAAAATATATAAGCTGTATTTACCTTTCATTCATCAAAGAGAACAAATCCAGTGGATTTTATTTCAATTTTTACTACCTTCAAAGTAGTTCCATGAAAACTCATGTGTACTTACAAACCAAGCAGATTCCATGTCAATCTCACTGGTCCCTTAATTATTGATGCTGCTATTTTATCATCACAAAGCTATTCAGATTCAACAGATTGGCTTCCAAGCCAGTTAAATCACCAAAAATATTAAATATTGTTTATTATTATTAGCCTAGATTTGGCAAAAGTCAACAAGATTACACTATAAGTTACATATATTAGAATTTATATATTGAATTGCTACCACACGTGCCTCAAATTACGTCAGGGAAGCACTAGTTCCATCATTCAGAGTCCCTGTACTTGATACACTGCAGTGTAATTTACAGCAGACGTTGCACATTAAGCTTTCATGGTGGTAGCTGTGTGTTTCATTACTTTTTAAAGAGAGATTTGGATGACACTGATTTGTCCCACATACACAGAGCTTACACATAACTGCCCATGTTAGTCTCTCTACTGATTCAGGTCATGTTTTCTGTTTCTCTCCTTGACTTTTCTTGGCCAAAGGTGTCATTTATTTGCTTGTATCAGACTTTCACCTTATATTTTGGCATGTCACCATGTATACATTCAGTATTTCAGCTCCTAAGCAATACTTCATACCATAATTACATGGGTTTGCTTCTCCACCCTTGTGCACCAACACATTGTGCTTTAATCAAGGATCGAAAACAACCCATCCACCCACTCAGCTAGCCAAATGCCAAAGTGTCTCCAGATTTTTTAGCTTTCTTTTGGCTGTAAAATGATCTTCCAAACACGAATGGGCAGTAAGCATCATAGCTGGCTTCTCATGTTTGCAAGAAAGTAAACCATTTTTTGGACACCTCTTCAGCAGCATAGATGCGTGCCAAGCTGCAGCAGCTCACGACTGTTCAAAGAACCATGCAAGATGCATTGAGTGCATCAAGAAACAGCTGCCTGCAAGGGTGAAGCAGCAATGAGAACAATGCTGAATTCAAAGCAGAAGGATATCTTCCTCCTCTTTGCTACAGAACACTAGGGTTTAGGTTCTTTTCAGGCCAACTTATCACATCCTACCAGAATGCTGATATCAAAGATAATCCCCCCCTTGCACTTATTGCAGTCCCAAGGCAGCACAACCAGAAAAATCCTAGTACTTGCTGGTGGGAAGGGAGAAATTCAACACAAAAAACTTGAGAAGGACTCAGAAAAATCAGTCTGTTGGAGGAACAGAAGGTGAAAGGTGTTGAGGTTAAAGGCTTTGAAGTTACTTGGTGATCTACAAGAAGAAGTGGACCGGCCAGACCAACTGAGACCAATGAAGGCACACGCCTTTCTTCTGGAAGCAGAAGAACAAGGGACACAACACACGGCATGAAGGCAGCATCTGACAAAACACATTTCTCCCTCACACCTTTCTTTCCTCACTCATTTTTGGTCTACATGTAGATTTAACACAGAGGTATCTCTTTTTTTTTCATGTTCAAATCCAAGCCCTCATCATTCACTGCCTCCGAACACAACAGGAAGAATGCCAGCCCAACTATTTTTCATTCTGGCACTTAGGCACAGGCTACATTTTTCAAGCCCTGGCTTCAGCCTCACTCTCTGGTCCAGTTCCTTGAGGCGGCACGACAGCTCACTCACACCTCATTCTGCAATGTGCAGAGAGAACTATTTGTTCTCTTGCTGCAGGGGCGTAAAAGCCAAGCTGTCTTGGGACTCCAGGGCAGCCCGAGGCTCACCCTGCAGCTACAGCCTTCAGCAACAGCCGGTATTGCTACAGCACGATAAAAGCAGCAAAGATGCCTAAGACAAACAAATTGACGGTCTTGCTTGTGAACTTTGGTGCTTTAATAATATTTATTGCTTGAGAAGAGATAAATCCTTCTAAGATGGGTAAAGGCACTACAGTTATCATGCATGGTTCAGTGCAGAGACAAAAGACTGCTCTGCATGTGGTTACTGCCCACCACACCGAGGAGACGCTGAGCAAAACACAACTAAGAGAATGTCAGCTAAAAACCAGGAGACGCTGAGCAAAACACAACTAAGAGAATGTCAGCTAAAAACCAGCCCAAGTAAACAGGTTTTATATGAGGCATCTTGGGAGTGGAGGAGTAGAAAGGCAACAGCTCCACTATTTTCACAGCATCCCTGTGGAAGGACTGGGAGTACCTTGAGCCTGATAATCTGCATGTGCAAGGGCACCCAAACAGCCTCCTGGCATTGCATCCCAATTCCCCTCATCACATGTAGGACTGACTCAGTCAGTCTGAAAGCAGCATTTGTCCTTGCATATTGTACAAGAAAGCTGAGTATTCCTTACAGATTCCCTCACCCCACAGCAGAGGGGTTCTCTTTGACCACTACTCAGTAGTCCATTGGTACTGAATCTAGTCCCCAAAATCATTCAAAAAGCTATTTTCCTTCAATCTGTGCTAATAAAACTATACAACACTATAAACATTTTCCACAGTGGACTCCAAGATGTTTGGTGCTTTAGCTGGAAACACTGCTCCTTTTGTTTTTACACTACAGCAGATCCTTTTAGACACACTTCCCATTAAGCCACCAAATATTTTTGTCTTCTATTTTCTGCAAGGAGAGCCTTTTTGAAATCTAAGCAAGAGACTTACTACCAGCAATTGGGTGAGTATAATCACTACAGATCTAACCACATTACAAAATCAGACTCATCAGAAAAGCAGAGCAATGGCCAGGGAACAATCTTCCCTTCTTTAACTGTTCCAATACACAGGCAGACTGCACCAGGAATCAGCATTAACAGGAGCTACAGGACCCACATCTCTCAAGTGGGGAGAAAAAACCAGACTCCCTAGAGGGCAAAATTTCCTTTCCATCAAAAAAGCTAAAGCTAAGGAAAGGACTAAACCAATTTCTCTGATAAGCTTTGTCAGTCTGTGTCTATTAATCTTATTAATTGAACATATTCTCCCTTTCTGCCCTATGTTTGAGAAGTGCAGGGCAGGTAAAGCAGAAGTATGACATATGAAATCCAGCAAAGCATTGTGCCCATGCTGCTGCAGACTTTTCTGTTAAAGGGCTGACAAAAATGCTCATGTTTCAGTTAAGCAAAATTTACAGGGAAAGACAATATCTTTTATTAGAGCAACAGATATAGTTGGAAAAAACAGACAAGCTTCTGGGCATAGAAAGCCTTTCCTGCACTGTCCTGAAGGAGAATTTGTTTGTCTGAAGCATCTGTTTTTTCCAACTACACTGGTTCATCTAATAAGAGATATTACCTCTCCTTGCAAACCCTGCCCCCCTTACCAGTCTTTGAATATTGTGGCTGTAGCAGCAATACTATTACAATTATTTTAGTACTGATGGCTTGCAGTACAGACTTCTGCATTTGGTCTAACAGGCATCAACTCATTTCACAGAGAAAAGGCTACCACTTTTAAAGGCTTATTATAGATTATACTCATTGCCAACATGGGCCAGTGTAAAGCTGATGGTGATGAAGGCCAAAAAAATTCCCCACCCCAAAAATCATTTCAAGTCCTGTTATTACCAGTCATCTTGGGAAGTGACACTTTCACATGTGAACTACACCCTAAAGGGTTTATCATGAGGATATGCATTTATATAGCAGAGAGAAAAAACAGAGAAACCAGTAAAGCCTTTCAAGCACTATGGGCCTGAAGGAAGGTCTTTGCGTCTTACATACTTTGATGTTCTGAGTACTTCTGGTGGAAGAGATGAAGCAGCTGTCTGACCTGCTGCATGGGCAGGCACTGCTGCTAGGAGATGCACAAATACCTGAAAGATCATGTTCAGCTTATTAAGACATACTTTTCGTTCCATTGGCTGCCACTGAGTTTAGCACAAATCTAATTGAAAAGCATTTGTACTGCAAATGAGAAAAATCAGTTCTTGCCCTCAATTTAAAATACACTGTTATTTATTATAAAATAGGCCGTATTTAACTACTCTTCACTGCTCTCTCTGCTCTCTCACAGGTGAGCAGATTCATTGTAAGAAGGGTGTCAGTAAGAAAGCCACAGTTAAATAATTTTTCAGCAAACTGCATTTTGTGGACATGTGCTATTACTAAGATATATTCCAAGTTTTATTTCAGATGTCTATGAAGCAAAATGCAAAACATTTTCCATGGCATGTCTGAAGAATGGTAGAAATTTTTATTACAGATTTATTTGCATTCAAATTACCAGTGAATGATCCCTATTACTGTTTGACTAAGTGGTGTAACTATAGATTAACCACATTAATTTCAGTGGAATTTCTCCACAGTTTTGCTTTGCCACACAAATCAGAATGGACGTGGTAATTATTAAATTACTTGATATTTTATGTATTGTAGTTCATATGTATCAATGACGGCAAAATAGCTTTTCACCAAGTGTTTCACCTCTACAGGATGGTTGATGTTTTACATTTTCAAAATAAAAATAACAGCTACAAAATAAATTTATTTTGTAAGCAGAATTTTTATAAGCTGATCTGACAAATATTTATCTCTGACGTATATTTAAAATCTATTAAAACATATTTATGCAAATATCAGTTACTCTCTTAAACCTTCTTTTAGGTGTAGGAAGTGGAAAAACGATTTTTTTAGAGAAGTTTATTTACAGAATAAATAAACTAATAAAATATTTACTAATAAAATAATCCACAGTCTGATTGCACACCTGAAATAAGCCAGACTGACCAGAAATGCAACAGGAGAAGACTATAATTTTGAAAATGATATGGGAGTTGAGAGAAAGGGAAGGAAGAAATTAATTTCTGCATGCTTCAAGAAAGAAAAAAAAAAAGCAAGCTAAAATCAGTAGGACTAAGTCCCTACAGTTTTCTCCATACTGGGGAATTTTAGTGTAATGAGAAAGATTTTTTCCTCAAAGCAGAAGTGGTATGGTAAGAACTACAGTCTCAAAATACTTTATATATAACATGCTGTTTCCTCACTTTGCTTCCTAATTACCTGCAAAATGAGACACAAATTTTGTTCCAATGAATATCAGACTTTTACACTCATTTCAATGTAAACAAGAAAGAGATGACAAAAAAAATCAGCTTCAGAAACTGTCTAACATGGGAATAAAACTGCATTTTTGTTAACCATGCCACCCTGGTGCGAGCTGACCTTCAAAAGGGCTTGTACAGTTTGAAGCTGTCCTCCCATCCAGGGTGTAGTACAGCCCAGAAGCCACAGATATCAACCATTAATTGCTCAGTACCTTGGTGCATCAAATATTTGAAGGAATGACCTCAGATATTTTCTGTAGGCATCACACATTATATACTCAGTTTATAGACCTTTTGTGGTTATGAAACAGAAGGTAATTTTCATGTGTTCTCACATCTGGGCTAATAATAATTTGCATTAATCTTATTTATGTATCATGTGCTTTCAAGACTGCTTTAGGACACTAATGGAGAACAGGTCAAGCAGTCTCTCACGAAGTCCTTAACAGATGAAGAAGGGCTTCTAACTGATAATTGCCAAAAGGTATTAGTTATTTTGTTCATGAAATTATTTCTCTACAAGCTCTGCAGAACAGGCACCACTTGATGAATACCACAGACAGGAGCAATGCCGTCGTTCCTCATCTAACTTCTCATTGCAAGGTTAGTATTGATTTTCTTCGAGCACTTTTCAATCAGCTCACAGCCACACACCTGGTGCATAGACCATCTCCCAGCTTCATAAAGAAGAACAGTACTTAGTTGCTATTTTCCCCCCTCCACACAGGAGAAAATACACAAGTGACTTATCTGAAAGTGGAGGAAGAAGGAACTCCAAAAGACACAGGACTGAGATAATAGCATTAATGGATGATGAGTTGTCTCAGGGCAACATTATAATATAAGACTTTCCTGGTCTCTAAGTCAGCCACATAGTGTTGTGTGTTTCTATTCAGAGACACAGAAAGGATAGGTTTTCTTCATACCTGCTGCTTTTGTTGTGTCGAACGCAGATATTGAGGCATGAAACGTAGCAGACGTCATGGTTGGTTTGCACAAGTGTCTGAAAGACACTAAAACTCCAACCAAGGTATTTCAGATGGCATGGAATATAATGATATAAAGGTCCACGTCCCTCTTTGACACCTTTCAGCTATTCACAGTATTTACACATGGAGCAAGATAGAAAACTACATGTAACAATGAGATTGATGAATTCCTAGTTTATTTAATACTCCGGGCTCCATGTTAAGCGGCCTCTAAGCCATCCTTGAATGCCAAGATGCACCAAGAAACAAGGAAGAAGTCCGCTTGACCTGAACTGGAAAGAACTTGAAACCTCTATGCACAGTCTGCATAAGAATATTAGGAAAAAAAATACGGTAAAATTCTTCATGCAAATTGCCATCTGGGCCAGGAAGCTGAGCACAATACTGTTTTCATCATCTTTAATGATGCACAGTTTAGTTCAGGAGGAGGGGGGAAGGAAATGGGACCAACCTTTGACCACTATGACAGCAGCATAAGTAATCCCTTATTGCATTATGAAATGATTCATACATGGGGACCTGTTACATTACTGGCCTGTTAACAGTATCGCAGCTCCTTACTTGGACTTTTTTTCATTTTGTTTTACATCAGACAAGCCTATTGCTGTCATTTGTAAAGAACAGAATAGCTGCTACAGTTTTAATATCAAACACAGGAAAAAAGTACACAGCAGCTGTTCATATTTTCTAGGAAGTCTGTTATAATAATGATGTCATGGAAAAAGGCTGGAATCTATTAAAATGGATCAGACAGGCCAGCCATTCAAAGCCTTCAAACAATATGCATATACAAGTTGCACTATGTACCTTACATTAAAATAAAAACATGCAAATAGTGGAGTTCCTTAAAAATATTAATGAAATCAGGCAATTAAGGTAATTTAATAGATCTACTTCAATAAATTCAGTTTACTGCTAGAAGTACCCAATAAAGCAAAATACAAAAGCTACAACCAGCTCACTGTCAATTTAACTCACTTTCACCTATAAAAGCATTTAAATCTATTTTTAAATCCCTGGCTCAAGCTACATAGGAAGAAAGAAGCTCTCCCAGCAAAAGAGGAGAAATAAATAGTTTGGAAACTAATAATCCAAACCTACCTAGTGTTTTTCCAGACTCTACCAAGCCAGCTATGTATGACGTCAAATTTTGAAGATTCTGGGTTACACTGATGAGTTCACATGTAAAGGGCATATATTACAGATGAAGCATTATAAATCTGAGATCAAGTTAAAAAGACATTCCTGATTTTCTTCCTTTTCAGCCTATCAAATAGATTTTGTACCGGCTAATTAAAAAATATCTGGTACAAAAACCCCAAATCAATGAAAATACATCAAGACTCAAAAAATTAATGAAACTACAAATTGGTTTAAAGTGGTAATTCCATCAGGTCACCTGAAAAAAATCTGTTCGATGACAGCCCTGGTCAGTTTTGCATAATTAAGCTCTACTGCACTAGTTATACTCCATATTCAGCTACATTCAACATTACAACTACAGCTATGTATTAAAAAAAAAAAAAAATTAAAACTTATTATTAGAACTCCAATCCAAGATTCAAACTGCTAAGCAGAATTAAAACATCAGAAAACAATGATCCAAACTTCACAGACACTTCCACACTGAGGCCATAAAACACCTCCACCTGCAAATGGCTATGTATGAACAAATTTGAGTTTACACAAGTCTGGCTGCCAAAACTGATCCCCACTATCCTTCTCACATTTCCAGGTTATGCATGCGCTAAGAGAATAGGTTAGGCATGCAAGTGACTCAGCACTTCTCTGAAGACTCCAAAGATTTGAGCCGGGGTACAATAAAATGAGTCTGAATGCCTTATCTTAGGCATCTCACAGTGTTCATAAATTTTTACTTTAAATTTTTACTGCTATTGCATATAATAAAATAGCGTTAACATTTCAGATGAACATTCAGGGCAGCTTATAAAATATTCAGTGATTAATGTCCTTGTCTCATGTTTTCAATTTTCATCGCTAGTGGAGGTCGTATGTTATGATGTCAGCTTGAATCTAGATTTCCATTTTGAGCAAATTTAATTTAAATTATGATCCTAAGGCATATGGTAAGAATCACTTAAAAGTTCCATACTGAGTAAATTTATTCACTCTGCTAATAGGATAGATTTCACATTCTGGTGCCACTTACTCATCAAACAAACACAGTTTGGGTGGATGGTCCCAGAAAGTAAAGATGCCGTAGGTTGAATGTGCAGGAGCAGAACTCATCTATACCAAGATTTAACAGCACACTTGCCAACCTTGAGTGCAGGGGTTTGCAAGACTCGGCCAATAATAGGAAATTAATCAAATCCCCAGAGCATGACGTAAATTGAATCTGCCAAAAGGATTCAGAAGGAGGAAGAACAGAAGTCTTAAAAGAGATCTGAGCTGGAGGAAGGCTCGGGGCATATTTTCCTTAGGAGCTAGTGGGATGGACATGTTTCTTGGGACCTATCACTAGTAAGACACTCACCCCGTTATTATGCCATGCTCATCAAACTTGAGAATTCCTCACCAAATTGCAAAGAGAAGTTTCATGAGACAGCTGAGATCAGAGGACAAGAGGTTGCCAGTGAAAGGACAACTCTTCTCTCCTCTGTCCACCCCACCCTCACCCTCCTTCTATTTCCCTTGGACTATTGCTGCCTTTTTTATGACCCTGTCTGTGACACCAGCTTACACAACTAAACCACTTGAGAGCTACCTCTGTCTTCTTTCTCCCTGGTCCCTGCTCCCCAAAAGGAATAGTTATCAGGTTGTTGTGCTCCCTAAGACAACTCACTATGGGCCAAAGTAACAGGATATAGAGCAGAAATTTTCTGTATATTGCCATGCCCTTTTCTCAGATGCATTGGTTTCACGTGAAACATTAACAAAAAATTATTTCAGATTAAGTTATTAGGTTTGATGTTATGGCTTATTATTATTTCTTCTTTCCATAGACAAAATATTCATGGAATAACAATTACTAAGTTAAAGTCCTTCTCTAAGTAAAACCAAGCTCAAATGCGGTTTTCAGGTATGCAATGCATGAAGCACTACAATTATTACTGCTTTTTTCTGTCATTTATTATTAATTTTCTTTTCCAGTAATAAATGGTAGTGCAGGTATACAAATTAAATATTTTTATACAGCCTTTGAATTACAACAATTTATTACATTGGTAAAGCAGTGGCAGAAGTAACCAGCACAACCCACTGGAACTACTTCAACCATCACATAAGGAAGGACATTCAGAATTTACGTAGTCACTAAAATTTCAAAGCCCATTTTGAATTGGTCAAGTGTTCAAAAATTACTTTTAAAAGAGTCACTCTAGGACAAGAGTGGACAATCTTCTGTAGCATTTGACAGCCAGATGCCTATAATGCAGTGTATGCCAGCTCAAATGTTTTGTATTACACAAGTATAATTCTAAAAACAAGGACTAGTACAGGAATTGCATGGAGAAAGCGTGGACCTACTCATGGGGTTTTTCTGTGTTTATTTTACTAAGGCAATTTTTTTTCCTAAAAAATATTGAACTGACTAGGAACATCATATAAAATGTCCAATTTATTGCCTTCCTCCAGGGAGGCATCTTAAGCACAGAGTAATCAAAACCCTTCAAAAGGTCTTTAATGTGAAGCAATAAAGCCATTTACATTTATGCAGATGTATCACCAAAAGCCATGTATACATCCACACAATTACATTGGTCCTATTATTATCTTTGTACTTATTTCAGATTCAGGCAGATAAACAATTAACTAGAATAATGCAGAAGCAGCATTTGCTATCATGTAGTTAAATATGGTAAATAGATTACTAACCTTATAATGCTTCAAAAAAAGTTTTTTTCAGTTCTTCATTAAAGGTAATATTTCAAAACTCAGCTCAAAACATGCTTGAACAGCTAATAATAAAAATACTCATTTTCTGCAAGAATGGGAAGACAAAGATATGGGACAGAACACTGAAAATGAATAGCATTTTAACAGTCTTAAGAATTCTTATACACCATGTTCTTATATAAATAAAGATTAACATAGAAGAGCTTATACTTAATTCTTTTGTTTAGTTTATAATGTTTGGAAGATAACATATCTTTATGTTTTTAATACCTCCATGCAATTTACTGGTATTTCAAGGTTAGCCCATTCTTTTTTATAAGAAAAAGCTACAACTGTATTTTAAACTTAACAGGCATTCGTTCTTTTTCCTTTCAAAATCTAGGTATAAGTAACAAAGCACCAGAGTCTTATAAATTTTCTAACACCAAATGCAAATTAAGTGGAGAAATTGCTCTGGGAAAAGTTCCAAGAATGTAAACCCAAAGGAACTTCAACACAATTTCTCTCAATTTTTCTTCAGGCTCTTTATGATAATTAGGCAAGGTAACAGAATATGGTGCAGTATGAAGCGCTATCTGTGTATGGAAAAATGTTTAATTCTCCAATTTCAACAACTTCCTGTGTGTGTTTATAAGCTCCAAGATGAAATAGATGTATACAAAAAGGAAGAAACTGAAAGGATGGCAAGTAGATTAAACAGCTCACAAAGTTTTCAGTGGGCTGGAAAACTGGATCGACAGTTCATAACTTAAAGGACATCATAGGTTTTGTAAGCATCTATCAAGTTTCTGTGTTTCTCCGTCCTTTACCTGGGGTCAAGTTGAACTGCTTACCTGCATTGTCTCAGTCTGCATTAGAAGTAAAAAACGCACAGCTCTGCCTATTGTGTGAAAAGGTAAAACTGCTCACATTTTGTTTCTGTGTCAGCTCTGACTATAAGGCTTACAACACCATCTCCAGCAAAGTGGGAGTTTTCCCATTATGAATGTAGTAATTATTTAATCTTTCAACAATCCTCCTGAAAAGATTCAAATCCTTTTTTCTTAAGCACTAGACAGGGGTTTTAGCAGATTGCTTAAACAAAGAGCTGATGACTTTTTGCTCTGCAGATCTACCTCTTGTTTACCCCAGGGGAGACATCAGTCAAAGAATGACAACTGAACTTGCTGGGTATGCTATTATTTAGAAATTACCCCTAGGGGACTAGGGACATTTCCTGAACATGAAGTTTAGGTCTCCCAATGGGTATCTGAAAATATGAGACAGACAATGACAAGCAGCCTGCGCCAGAGTCATGCTGCCAGCACCTGGTGGTTGTGTGCCCACTACCTCCAGCCACTTTCTCAACTAGCTCCTACTTTTCTGTCAGAAAACAATTCTTTACAAATCCCTTCTTGACAGACATCCTAGGTACTAAGCATTCAAAATAGTAACATCATTCAAACTTGAGAATGACATCTGTCTTTCTCTAATATCCTGCTTGTATCACTATGAGCAGCTCAAGTGATTTTTCTTCCACTTTTCATAGTGTAGTTCATGAAGAGTGAACACTTCTGTGTTTACTTTATGATGGTGCTTGTTAACAACTGGTCTTCATAAAAAGAAAATTAGTTAAGTCAGTTCTTACCTGTAGAACTGTTAATTTTCAAGAAGTATTCTTGTCTCACAGTTAAAGTAAGATGATATAATCCACAACAGAGCAGAAAAATATATCAATTACATATTATATTGTCCATTTTACATTAGCATTAGAGTTCAGTCACACTTGAGCAAACTGACAGATAAAATTCTATCTGTTTTCATGGTGTGGCACATATGTTATGTGGCACATATCAAGCAGCAATTTTTTAATGCCACATACTAATAAAAGCTACCTTTTTCCTTTCCCAGTGTTCCTGCTCAGACATGGAGATGTAAGAGTTTTATCTACCTCCATGCATTACTCATAACACTCATGCTGTGGTTAGATAGATTAAGTAATTGAGGTCCTGCTGACACAATATTTCTTGTCACAAAACACCCCAATCAATTGAATTAGGTGCTTTAGGAAGAGGTGCATGGCTGGGCCAAGATGCACTCAACTCCCATCAACTTCTAATAGGCTCTTCGGTAAAAACATGCAAAAAACCCCATACTCCCTGAAAGTATGGATCTGATTACATCCCAGTGAAGCCTAATTATAAATTAACACCCTGAACTGCAGCTAAACAAAATACTGTGAGCCAGAGTTTCTACTGACCAAAAAAGGCTCCCTGTCCAAAAGGCGGCAGCCACACTGCAAAAACATTCCAGTCAAGACAGCCCACATTTTTATGAACCATCTCCCACTGAGGGAAGAAGCTATGGGCTCTAACCTTTCATACAAGTTGCTGAAAATGCCATAGGTATCACAGCCAGTTACATCTACTGTTCTTTAATCTGCATCTAGTGCCAGACTTGTGCCAAGTTTTTCATTTATTGTTCACTAAGGGCTCTTTGCTGACTTGATTTTACAGACAGACTGACAGAGTCAGACCAAGAAGTGTTGTTGTAAGAAACAGTCTATGTGAACATCTGCAGAACTCAAATAAGTTTTTCTTTCCTTGTTTGGGGTTTTGTTCTGTTGTTGTTTTGTCTGTTTGTTCGTTTGTTTGCTTTCTTCAACTAACCTACCTAGGGCCAGCAAAAGCTGCCTCTGTTCTAGGAGAATTTGCTGGCATAACTATCACAAAAAAATTATGCCTAGCCTACCTAAACAGCACAGCCCTGAGCCAAAAGCCAGCAGAAGAGAACAGCAGCAACACTTTTCACTGCTGAAATATCTGAAGTCCACAGCGTTGAGCCTTTGTTCTTTGTGCTGGCTCTTCAAGCTGGACAGGCAACCACAAGCCTCAAATTACACTTCATTGATCCAGGGAAACTGAGGTGGTGTTCAGTTTCAGTTCTGCAACCTGCAGGTTGACCTGCCTGTTTGTTGGCCTAAACAATGAGATTTCAGGAAATGAGGCGTTTGCACTTTGTCCAAGCCCCATTTTCAGAGAGGGGGATATCTGCCTCAGAGGCCTTGGCTGGTATGGGAGGAAAGCATAACATCTGGACCGAGGCTCTTGCACTGCATTCCTTCACTGAGAGTGTTTCTGCTTCAAATTCATTATGACCAAAATCAAACACAAACCTGGAAATAGGAGGTGGTCTCAACTAGCCCAAATTCTTTTAGCATAATGTTTTTGTTACCTCTGGTAAAAGTGGAGGATTTGTTTAGAAAGAAGACAGGGAGATTACAACAGTTTGTTCAGTAATACTTTACAAACATATATTCCTACATTTGAAGATTTCATACAGTTCATCAATACAAAACCAAATCCTAACCATTTGAAATATAAAATCTAAAATTTATATGGAAATTTGAAAAATTCATGTAATACAACATACATAAAATCTACAGTAATGGAGTGCCAGCACTTAAATGTAGAAATAACCTATATGATAAAAACAAATTCTTCAGTTTCTCTATAAAATAACTAAAATTTTCCATGCAAACTTTCCATTAAACTAAATGACAGATTAAAGTTGCTCAAATGTGCAATGCAAGAATTCCAATTTTAGACTCAAGCAAAGACCTTTGTTTCTTTCTATCACGGCATGAAAACAGTTCCAAAAAGATGTTTATAAGTGACCTAGCTTAACCCCCCCACCCACCATGCAAAAAACCCCATACAACAGGAATAAATGACACACACAAGACATTTTTGAGAAACAATATTCACTTCTCTCAAAGTAAGAAACACAAGAAACTATTGTGTTCATGTATGGGAAATAGAAGCCTAGAGTTCCAGTTATTTGCTTGCAATCATAAAAGAACTATAATCTGGTGTTTAACTTAATCCGCTGTAGTACTTTTGTATTGGCTTATCCTCCTTTTAAAGTCTGCATAACTTTAAAGTACTGTTGGCTTGCCTTATGCCCCCAAGCAACATTTTATTATTTATTCTGACTAATTGATTTGTCCGATTCTTTGTCCACATTCAGAAGGCACCTTCTGTTTGGAAAGAAAATCTAGTACTTCTGGACTTCAAGTTGAGGATATCCACCAGAGCCAAGCAAAGAATTTTTTATTTTTAAACAGCTTAACACACTTTTTTGTGTGGCTTTTTTTTTTGTTTTAACAAAGACTCTTCATTTTGCTTTAATTTAGATAAAAATATTTATGAAATTCATGTTCATAACCCAGCAGCAACTTCTTGGCAATTTGAAGTTATTTTTATTCAGCAACATCTGATAAAATGCCTATGGGGCACAAGTTCATGCAAGTGCTCCATTGCAATAAGCCATGATCCTGAAAAGGACAAAAAGGACAACATTTCATCACATTAGTTTACTTACTGTCTTTTGCAAACACAGAGGAGAACTCTCCACAATAAAAAACACTGTTGCGAGCTCAGTTCAGAAATTTTTCTTGCTCAGAGAGTACCTGAGACGTGCTGCAGTCATTTATTGCAGAGATCCCACTGTATGTCCCACTAGTAATAGATGGACTGTGCAGAGAAAGTTTCTTTTCCTGTTCTTGGGTACCAGATAGCCTTTTATTGTACAATAATGTCTCGGCTTAGTTTTTCCTTGTACTTTACAGCACAAGAAAAAGTGACAGTAGAAAACAGAACAAATAGAAACCCAGCTGAGACAGTTCCTTCAAAACCAGCAACACGAAATATTAAGTTTCACCTTCTTATCTAGACTATGTAAATGTTTCAGATTCTTATCTCAGGCTGACTTCCACCGACAAGAGCACTGTGCTGCCTGGGGAGCTGCCGCTGTCCATCTGCTTTACAGTGATACAAGACTGCAATCAGATCTGGGTCATCTCACCTTTGAGTCTGCCATGCACATAAATTAAGGGATCACACGCAAAAGTGGTTGGGCTAACTGCAATATAATTTGCGGGCAAAAAAATTTTTAGCCTTTTCCCTTCCACCCACTAATGTGAAAACACTGATTTATCTACATAAATTAAAGAGGAATTTCTTTATATTTGCTCTTTCCAGGGGAACACCCATGCAGCATGTTTACCCACATGTCTAAGGAAAATAGAAAAAATATACTCATAGTATATAAAATATACTGTATAAAATACCAGAGAATTTTAATAGCTAATAAACTATTAAAATAAAGATAATATATTTTCTACTATTCAAATATTACAAATATGTGCACCTAACACTGTAGAATCATAGAATATTTTGAGTACAGAGGGACCTTTTAAAGGTCATTTAGTCCAACCTCTGCATTAAAAGCTTTATAGCAGTCACATGAATATGCATTGCCTAATAATCACCTTGGTGGGTTTATACATGTTACTATTTATGAAATGCCTGTGTACATCCTCTCAGATGACAGAAGGATTTAAAAAAGCACCCATCAGAAAATGCATGAACAGTGACATGCACCAAGCTGCTGCATGCTGGTAGCCCCTTCACAATTCCCTCATGCTTGTAACCACAAATCACTGGTATACTGGGTACGCTGGCAGGGAGCTGCGCTCTCTTCACTCAAATCAAGCAAGTCCCAATGGAAAGAACAATTCAGTATTCCAGCAATTCAACATGGAGCAATGGCATTGAATAAACTTTAACAAGGTGTTCATGGCTGAGAAATAACAGCAGGGGATCCCTGAAAGTTTCAGACTAATTGGCAGATGCCTTTCTACGTGAGGGAAAAAAAAAATTAAAATGCAAAACCCGACCCTTGTTGTTCTGACTACATAACAAGTTGTTACAGAACTCCAAAGTTGCACCTCAACCAAAACATGATATGCTAAACACAGTTGTAATACAAACAGCATGAAAAAAAGACAGAATTGCTGGACTTAGACTTGAATAGCACATTGCATCTGATGTTCACAAGTCCAAATCGCAGCAAACATCAGCTGATCCGCATGTACACAACTCGAGTACATTTCCTATGTCCTCTACCATTGTTTTCTTAGTCACAAGAAAAATAAAAAAGTATTGCATGTGGAACCAATCTTTCTGTTCAGTTTACAGAATCAGTATTCTCTGTCATCTTTCTGTAAGTTAGATTTACAGCACAGAATGTGGCAAAAGACAGCAAATGACAAGTTGGCAGAAGCAAGAGGCACCTCCCATGTCGATCTCTGTTTTAAAGGACATAGAACTAGACAACAGTCAAGCAACTGGACCAGCAGGATGTCCTTACTTTTCAGCGTCTTAGAGAAGGTTGGCTACAAGCAAACATAGTTTTTGCGAAGTTGATGTGTTTAACAGCCACCAAGCTAAATGGAGAATGATTAGAATGGTCTTTATTTAATGTCAGCTGAGACAATGAACGCCAGCGCTCAAGGACCAGCATGAACGTAAGTTACGTTTCTGCTGTGTCTGACAGATGCGCTCAGCAAAATCCTGCAGTTCTGGGCCACTCGGTGCCATCTGGTTAAATTAGTAGTGGGAACTATTAGGGTTTTGGGGCAAATCTTTCATGGGGACAAAAATGTAATAGCCCTCAACTCAGCCAGAATTTGGGAAGTCACTTTGCTTGCTCTGAGCACAGCCATGGTGTATGCTTCCTAAGAGGGGCAAGAGGCTTTCAGGTTCTTCTAGCTGTGTCGATGTACCCCAGGTGACAAAGAACCGACTTGGTTCCATGGGCATTTACTGCGTTAAACTTGCACAGAGGAGCAAACCCAATAGGGAAACCAGGGCAGCAGGGAAAGCAACAGTTTAGTTGCTCCCTGCTAAAGAGAGGCAGATTTCAGACAGAGAGCGCTGGCTGCAAAGCCAAGCTTCATATTACAAGTGAGGGAACTGCTTCCTGTTGTTTGATCTGCCCACTTTAGTAAAAGAGAACTTGCTAAATGTGGCATCAAAGGCATTCTAATTGTCATCATTACTTCCACCTGTCCCCTGAAATACAACTCCAAATACCATCTAAAACCTCAGCCTCAGAGTGGCAATGGTATGTGCTTCTGGTCTAATGCTACAACACGAACAGTCTCGGTCACATCTTGGGGATTACTCTGCATGAGGCACTGCTCTGACGTAGAAGTAAGAGGTTGGCACTCTGTCCCCTAAGTAATACATTTGCTCTCTATGACCTATCAAGATCAGCTGTTCAAACTTCCTATTCAAAGAGGAATTTTTACAAGATTATTTTTGAAGAGTTAGGTTTTGTTTTTAACAGAGTAACATATGCTCTTCATAGGAAATGAATGGCTATAATCATTGCTGCTCTTACTGAATATAATCAAAACAGTAAGTGAACAGCCAAGCAAACAAAACAATGCAGTGAAAGTGAAACTGACTGGAAAATCTTAATACAGCCGTATCATCATAAAACTTTTATCAACTGTTCAAATAACTTCTGAAGGTAATTACTCTAAAAGTTAACTAGAAATACGCTAATGTATCTAATTGCATACATTTTTGCTTCCATAAATCTCCACCTCTAGTAAAGCCCATAAATTACCTGCATCATTAAACCTCAGCAAGCTTGGCAGTGAACATAAAATTTGACTGCCTACACATCAAAAATCATGACAAAAAAACCCCATAACAATCTGAAGCAATCTAGATAAACTGTTTCAAATAAACCTCTGAATCTAAAAATAGGCAGGATCACACTTACTTGAAAATGCCTGGATCTTTATATTCTGGCTGAATCCAGAAGAACACAGTCCAGTTTCTCGAGTGTGGCAACCAAGAGACCCACAGGGCAGCCTGGGAAGACTGGTGGAGCTGCTCTGCTTGCAGGGATTTTGCAGGGGAACAAACTGCATGTGAACTGCCAGCTAAGGTCTGAGTGGGCAGCACATCACACAGTACAGGGAAGGTGACTAATTGGTAGAGGACATGAGAGCCTTTCAAGGGGAGGGAAAATTCATGGTGGATGAACATCTCTTTTGCTCCCTTATTCCACTCTCCTCTTTCACTTTAATGGAAAATATCAAACTAACAAGGCAGTGGAATATATCACAAGGAAATTGTAACATACATTTCCCTGTCAAAATAAGGCCACATTTTATTTCTGTGCTACGTCACAACAATAGCACATTAGTCAACATGCAAAATTCTAACAATACTAATTCAAAAATAACTGATGTTCTCTGTAGTCTTTGTGTAAAAAAGAAATTGGAAAACATGCAGACATGAAAAAGCTTCAAGATTTCAGGCTCCAGCCATATTCATACACAGACTTCACGAGAACCTGGAGCCAATGGTTTTGCAATCCAACCATGGAGCAGCCTTTTACACCTTCCTCTCTAGGCTCTTGCCTAAATATAACAGTCTTGAAAAAATGACCCCTTGCTTTAAGCGGAAGTGTTTTGAGTTTGGGAAGTCACATCCAGAAGTGCTCTTCTGGTCTAGAGAACAAGCAGTAACCAGACGTAGAGACCATTAGGGACCAGTTTGGGATGGGCAAACTATTCAAAACACAGCATTGGGTCTAAATCCAGCTACCAAGTCCTGCCTGGCTTTTCCCACTTTCTTCCCTTTGAAAGGATCCATATGAATCGCAGCCCTATTCTTAAGTTTATCCCTTCCCATTCAATGCTGACTTTTATTTTCTGTTTTCCTCTCTCCAAGTATTAACCACAGCAATGTCAAGTAAAAAATTCTTATGAAATAGAAATACAACACTGGCAGACTATGAGCATCAAACAACAGAAGACTTCCTTCCTTCTTTACTAATTACACTGCAAAGAATTGACATTGGCAGAGTCTTCAAAACTCTACTATTAATTTTCAAATATTCTTTAGCGATGAAGCCTGTTTAGATCTAGAATTGTTTTTACCCAACTTCTCCCATCTCCCTGGGACTTTTCATCTTCTGACCTAAGTTAATCAGAGCACCAAACTCCTCCTTTAGGAAGTTACTCTCATTTCAAGTTTCTTACTTGCATACAGTCTGTAAGGTATCTTTTTTTTTCCTTTAAAAAAAGCCAGAGGATGATGTTGTTATGTTAAAAGCTTATCTAGTGTTTATTTCTTCAATGCTCTAATCTTTAAGTGTGGTTTACTAAGGAGATGAATTTTAACTCTCTGTTTCTTGAGGGGAAAAATAATTTGTTCTAATAAAAATAATTTGTTCTTCAGTTTTATTTCCCTATTTTAATGTTTAGCATCCTGAACAAGAATACATATTATTCAGTCCCCATCACTGATAAAAAACCCCCAAGCTATGTTGAGCTTTAAGTGCCTGTTGTTATACATTGTTCTACCACTTTTAAAATTACTATGCAATAACATGCTGAGGTTTTACAAACTAGTTTTGCCCTTGCACTGAAATAACTTACACAGAAAAACAGGCCAAGATGCATTATGTGCCATTATGTGCCTCTTAAAAGGTTTCTTCTAAGTGGCAACTTTTGAGCCGGACACCCTTGCCCTTATATCCACATTAAAATGAGCTGAATTTGTCCTGAGGCTACCAGAGGTCACTCTGCACTTCAACAGCATCCTGCAAGTGCCTGGGACAAAACTTGGGATATAAATTGTCTCTGCAGGCAGGCATAGTGGAATTAAGGCTGCTGCCTTTGAGTACTCTGCCTCTGAGCTGCCATCACCTGCTACAGGCTGCAGCATCTACCTGGGTCTTTAATATAATGGCAAAAACGTTCTGAACATGTCATTCCAGATCTAGTGATCCAGAAGCACTAACGAGTTTAGGAGATCACTTCAGCAGTGCTCATATACAAGCTGATGTATAGACCATATGTGTCAAATTTCCCCACACAAATATTTAGATTCATGGCTTTTTAGCAACTTTGCAAAACTGAAAGCAAGAAAAAATACATTTATTCCAGGATTCCCTGAAAGGAAACAGAAACTGCCTTCATTATGACGCTTTTGATTTCATCTTCAGGGCCCATGTGGAAGCCCTTTACACAGGCACTGAGTAGGTACAGAGGGGGATTAGACATTGGCATTAGATTAGAACTCATTTTCCTTCGAAGGAGGCACTTCTGGAACAAGAGCTTGTAGCACTTTGCAGAGCTCCCTGCTGTATTCAGGAAGGAAGTTGTATCTAATTAAACTAGACAGAACAGATGCTTCATCATTTTAGCTGGAAAAGGCAGTGAGGGAGCTTGGCTAGCACGGGGACAGCCAACTGCAGCTTCCCAGCTCACCAGCAGCCTGTAAAGCTGCTACTGGGGGGTCTTGGCATTGTGTACAAAGCCATTTTTAAGAGCCAATATCGTAAGCTGTGCAAGATATGATGTACAGGGAGCCCCATAAAATCCTTTTATAGAAACAGCGGGCTTGTCTCGGAAAAGGTTTCAAGGAGCTGTGTGCACCAGTATAAAGATTTCAGCTCCCATAAGACACCAGGGCCGGAGTGCACAGGCTCCCATAGCCCCAGAACGTCACGAACTTTTAGGATGTTGTTTTTTGTAAAAAAGTTTGCAACATCCTCATAAAGCAAACATTGATATGATGATGACAGAACACTTTTTCCCCTGCAGTTCTGCTGCGTTAAGCTAGCAGAGGCAAGGTGAGATGGCTATCCAGCTAAAAGCCCAGCAGGAAGACAGGCCAGCCAAGCAAGCTGCCTGCACTGTGTGTGCAACATGAATCTTACAGCACGCGCCTGCTGCTGGGACAGTACCATTTACTGTCCCTGTGATGAGTTACTCTTAGATAAAGCGCTATCAATTTCAATTCCCTCTAGGTGGAAGGCAGTCGGAGGCTGTCTCAAGGGCAGAGCATAACACTGAGGGTCTTTCTACTTTCTTCCATTACGACCAAATGTAATGACCCTTCTCTTTAAGCAAAATCTTTGCAGATTTCTGCCACCATAGCCTGCCAATTATTTTCCATTCCCAAAGAGAGGGGAAGGCAGGATCTCCATTCTGAAGAACATTTCAGAGGCATGAATGGGCATAAATCCGGTAGCTCTGCCTGTGGTTATCAAGCACCTCTGACTCTCAGTTTGCTCCTGTGCACCTGGGCCCCAGTGATGTGGGATGCAGCTGCTCTGCTGTACAGGGATGTGCTGGTCAGCTACACTGGATAATCTGGATACCAGCCTGGAAAAGAGGCTGCAGGACCACAAGGACCATCAAGGAACTTCTGCTTCAAGGAGCCTCATTAGAAAACAGAGATTTCATGGATATGTAAGCCTCTGCTTATGATGCTTTACCTACCACATCATTCAAAACTCCCTTATAAAACTCATCGGCACAGCATCACTGGCAGAATACGACTACCACCAGAACATAATTTTTGCCTGTTTACTGAAGTTCTTCCCAGCTTCTCCAAGCTACTCAAAGTCACCACAACCACTGGAGGAGAGCACAGCAGTGGTTTCAAGTGGGTCAAGAGAAGACCATCCTAAGTCCTTACACAGTGGATCTGGAAAACCCCTGATGTTTCACATCTAAATAGGAACACCAATTTAAGTATTCAAAGGGATGACCTTAAAAACTGCAAGCAGCTACAATCAGAATATGGACCACCCACAACTGTACATTGTATCTTTGTGTCTAAGAATTATGTGAAATCTGGACCATCAAAAACACTTCTTGAACTGAAGTATTTTTGATATTCATGTACAGTAACTGTACTTTCACTCCTGCTTTGAAGGATTAAAAACACTAATGTGGTCATTAGGGGGATCTCATCTTTTCAAAGCCAGAAATAATCAGAATCCTGGGAGGGAGTGAAGGAGGGTGTGGAGGGAAAAAACAAATACAATCACCTTTTCTTGATGCTTGTTTTGTGTATACAGAATAACACATTTTCCACCCAAACTACAATTTCATACTGGAAAAAAAAGAAGTCTTCAGAAAACAGTGAATGACTTTTTCATAATGAGCTGGTTTATATTTGGAAAATACAGGAAGTACATTCTCCTAATCAGCCCTTTTACCTACTGCCAAAAAAATGAGAGTGCAGCTTTATAGCCAAAGCAAGCTGTTATCTACTCCTTATATAATTCAACCCAAACCCCTACATTAATGAAATATTGCAAATGAGCACTTAAATGCAGAAAAAAAACAAAAAAAAAGCAAATGATGAGTCCCTCTGGCCTATGCACATATCCTACAGACTTCCTACTGTGGACCATTTTTACACTGATTTTTACCAGCATTATTTAATCTTACTAAAGCCCAAAAGTAAATCTTGCATAAAACCACACATACATAATGTAGGAAATATGATCTCTTCCTAGCAAATTCTCTAAGAAAATGTAAATTTAAAATTTCTACTGGCACAGTATCATTCCATTCACACCCTTTCTGCTTACAAAATTCAAGGTTATCATATATTCCAGCTACTTTAAGTGCATTCTCATTTTCCAAAACTCTTTTTTTTCCCTACCAACATAAAATATGCATTTGTCCTAGAGAACAACTCTTGCACTTTATTTAATGCACAATCATTACACAGGTGGCTCGTGTCTGTATAATTAATAATAAAAAAAATCTACATATCAAATCTATTTCATATACACCAAATAAGTGCACAGTTCATCAACACAAAGTAAATTCACAGTATTTAGAGTGCTTCAGATTCACTACCCATATGGCCAGCCCTACAAAAACATGACTCATTAGATACCAGCTACCAAACATGGATACTTGCCACGCAACGGGAACAAGCATTTTATCAGAACCGCTAAGAGATAAAGTCCATGGAATCTTTAACATGGTTAAGTGACAGATGATTGATCCAGTTCCATGTTCTCTGCCAGGCAGGGAGGAATCCCCCAAGGGAGGGAGACATTCATATACATGCAACACTTTCATTCAGACTTAAAGCAGGCAAGATCAAAAGAACATTAAAAATTTATAATTTGGAAGAAGAGAAACTAGAAATAAGCCCAGGTTTGAAAAATACGACAGGTGTTCTAACGAAAACATGGTACAATAGTTAATGTACTGAGACAGGGCAGAAAACACTCACTTCCTAAGACAGGACACCTGAACAAACATTTATTATCTCAACCCAAGAACAACCAAAGAGTTCCAAAGTTTATATGCTAATGTACCGCACTTCAAAGATTTCCTTTAGCTACATCAGAAAGCAAAATTTCTATGCCTAGAAATGTAGCGCTGAAGAAAAGGGGACTAATAAACTGTCATGCTGTCAAAAGGAAAACACACTGAGAAGCATTCAAATATGCAAACTCTGTAATTGCAAAACCTGTACCCCAGTGAACTTTGTTCCCACACAGCCTGGTAAAAATTTCTGTTTCCCAAGATATTCCTTGACAGCCACTGCTACCCCCTTCTATATTACTCTGTGTTACCAGGTGCTTGCAAATCAGGAATTTGATCTTCTGGCACCTGGCAAAAGAGACAGCTGAAGCCTTGCAGGTCCTGTGGTAATATGGGTTTCTGGCAGTAGCCTTGGGTCAGCTGCTTGGACTGTTCAGAAGGTCAAATGAGAGCAGATTTTAAAAGTGAACAGATTTTAAAAATGAGAGAATCAACTTCACTGACTACACCAACTTCTATAGGATTGCTACAGGTATGGAAAATTGGAGTCTTTGGGGAAAAAAGGAGTGTGTAAATTGGAGAGAAGTTTATTTGGCTGTGAAAGGGAGGAAGAGTGTTTCAGTTATTAATGTTACAGTTACAGCTTCTTCCTTCCCCCAGCTGATCAAGGTGCAGATGACCAGGAGGACACATGGGCCGGGAGGTAGGGGCCTGATTTCATTCCCGTGCCGGAAACACAGGGACAAGAGTTAGACACCCAGGGCAGGGACATCAAACACTTGATTCTCTCGATTTCTGTGTGGGGCCTAGACGAGTTATGGTAAGTCTAAAAATAATGAAGTAAAGATAAGAAAAAGATCATGCTTAGTAATGCTACAGTCTTTTTCAAGATATTGGGCACAGAGGTTATCAACATTACAAGATGGGTATGATCTAACAACAGCATTAAGGCATTAAGTTTCTAACTCACAGGTTACATAGAGACAGAAGTGGCCATTCTCATCACACAGTCATAGTCTTTAATTGTACACTGTCCCAGAAAATCAAGAGAATACGTTGCTGCCACAGTATAATGAAGTATCACTTGTTCATATCTCACTGGGAATAACCAGGTGCTGACAGCACATGGCGTAACACTGATTCAAGTAAGGAAAGGAAATATTTTCAGGGGATTCAACTGATACAGAAACAACAAACAGTTATTAAATTAATACTAGACATCATGGATTTATGTAAAATAGATCTAGGGAAACAAAGTCAGTTTCATCCTCTGATGAGCACAGCAAATCTATTAGATTAAATAAGGGTTTACAAATTGAGAACATCAGTATTTCTGTGCCATTTCACTTTTTACTATCCAAAATCCTCATCAAAGAGGTTGACGATAAAAAGAACTAGTAAGCACCTATTCAAAAGACTGGCTGATTTGAAATTCATCACCAATATAGATCCGGGCTCTACCAGTAACATCTGTATCAAGCAAGCTGCTGCACAGCATTGCTGACACCAAAATCAGCTTAGAAATTTGTGTGCCACCTTTAAATTACAAGCTAAAGTCAGAGAACACACAACAATACCTTATATTAAGCAATTAAAAGTTCAATTTATTTAAATTAGAGAAGTTCTAGGAACAGATTTTATTTCAGTTCCCCAAGTGCTTCCATTGGAAGAAAATCCAGTTTTATTTCAGCTGATAAAGGCATAAAAAACCCCCTCAGCTATGGGGAGACGCTCCAGAAATGATGATTACTGATGTTCTGAATTACCAAGGCCAGGAATGCTGAGTTCTTCAACTCATGATATCAAGAGCTAAAGTATCAAAAAATCTTTTCAGAATATATATATATGATGGCAAACTACACATTTGAATAATCACATATAATTTATTGTCTTAATACAGGGTAAGTGGAAGAAGTATGATGATCTGTGATATGCAGAAGGATCAGACAACTTTCTCAACAAACTCTTCAATCCTACTTGCTTTGATTGTACAAATGAAACAAGAAAACAAGAAGAAGAAACCTAATTGTCTTGAAGTTGAAAGCTAAGAACTTTAGGCAACAGCTGTATTTTTAATCTTTTAATTTTAGCTTTATAAAAGAAAGCTAACATTAATGTTGCCTCAACAGTGAAAAGGTTTTACTTATACTAATAAATGAGGAAAAGGCACACCACTCTTCTCTTTCATGTACAGCAATGTCTTGAATACTCACCAATTGCTTGACTTGCTGGCCCTGATAGGAGGAGAATGAAGCGGAATGTGCCCAGTACAGTACAACATGAAACTGATAACATTATCCCACTTGAATGTCAAGTTTGCTTTGGTAGCACATGAGTGATAGGAAGCCAGGGGAAGAGGGAAAAAAAAAAATCAGCAACAATGAAAATCCCCAAGATACTTGGGGAAAAAAACAACAGCTAAAATGAGCAATTGATCTCAGGGAAGATATCCAAGTCAAATCTAATCATATGCTCAGCAAAAGCAAGCAAGTCTCAGGCAAAGTGGATTACCTTTGCAAATGAGCATGCACTGAAATAAGAGTTTACTCAATTCCTTTACATGGTCACAGACTGGAAATACAGCTTGGAAAGGAGCAGTATTGATAAGAAAAAAACACAGCAGAGGAAGACCTCAAAACCAGACAGGAAGACAGGCGGCAGTGTAAACTGGCAGAAAGGCCAGTGCTGGACAGAAAAAGAACACAAATAAAATATTGCATGGCTTGAGAAATTTAGCTGTAGGAACAAATTGTTCAACCACATTAAGTAGGAAGGTCAGAGCAGAATTGCTGGGCCGCCTCACTGCCTTCCCTTCGATCAAAACCACCCAGGGCTTGTCAAAGGTTGTACAATGCCTGTTGGCAAACAGCCTGCCAGGCAAGTGTCTCAATAAAACAAATCTTGCTGTGCTTCTGTTTGTTCAACAGCATTGCCTACATGGGGTGCTGGAACTGCTCTCAAAATTCCACCAAAATTTCATCTTCTAGGACAAGAGTAACATCCTCATTACTAACCACTGAAAAAAATGTCTACTGCCAAAACATACAGAAAAACTGCAGTGTCAATGAAGCTGCACTTAAATGTGGGATCTTTGACCTGTACAAAGTAAAATGCCAAATCCCTTCCAGCTGGTACCATACAGACATAAGCTACTACTAACTCTGATACAGCTAGTAATGAAGAGAGTCTATAAGGAATAAATTCATGAAGAACAAGAAAATTATTTATGAAAACCTGATAAACTCAGATGAGCTGAGGTATCACCTGGTATCCCAATGCTGGAAAAAAATGTTGCCTGTGCAGGTATCTTGAAAAATGGTTTTGATTTTGGGTAACTTGGGTGGCCTGTGACTACATCACTTCAATCCTTCATGTCATAATAGCAAAACCTTTACTGAGCAAGCAATATATAGCCATTTCTTCATGGTCCACTTTTACCACTGAATATGACAGTCCACTACACATGAGGACCTTGTAATTACTATCAGCATCTGACCTGATTCACTGAAGAGGAGAATGACTGCTTTTGTAAAAAATATCATCTTTATACATATACTACCCTTTTTAGCAGATGGAATATTTCTTTTCAATGCCTGAATTCAATACTAACCTGCGCGCGTTTTTTGTGTTGGTTTTTTTTTTTTTTTACAGACTACTTTGCAGTCTTAAAGCTCACAAAAAACCCCGTAGGTTTCTTTATAAACATACTCAAAGTTTTCTCTATGAACTTGGTCTACATAAAGTATCATATAATAACAGTACTTTGGCCAGGTTTGGCAGCAGGATAATGTGACGCTGGAAGAAGAATCAACCCAAAAAAAAGCAGAGGAAAAAGAAAAATCAGTGTGCATTGATGATAAATTCAAAACATACATGAAATTGGCACTGAAGATCTCAAGCAAAAGTTCTGGTTTATGGTTACACTCCTTCAAACAACATCTCAATAGGTCTAGGATGGCCCAAGGATTATACACTTGAAAGGCAGCTGTCCTTGTCCTGTATCATATCATAAAACAAGGCTCCAACCTAGAAACTCATTCACTGTCTGTCTCAGTGAGCTCTGTATCCAGCTGAGGTTTGCTCACTCACTGTCACTGCAGCTCACACAAACTGAGCCTTACAAAAGCCACCTTGTCCATTCTGAGCAACACAAGGGAGCTGACTTTCACCTGAGCTGCACTACAGGATTTTCCTGGTCTAAAACTTCAAGTAGTGTTCTTGCGCTTTGGTGTAAGTCATAAGAAACAATACACATCCAAATCTGAAATCTCTTGTGAGGAAACACCAAAGATGAAGAGGATACTGTACAAATGCTTTACAAAAAGTATATTATTGAATGCATGGTACTGACAAAACTCTGGAAAATTTCGCTCCTTTGACAGTGCTCTCAAGTTTCAGCAATATACAAAGAATTCATTTTCACCTTCTAATCTTGTGGATTAAATACGCTTGGAAAAAATACTGGAGCAGAAAAGAGACCTGCCAGTTTATAATTCACATATTAAAGAGGACCTCTGCCATGAGCAACTGTTTCTTAAATATTGTTTTAGCAAAATTCATAATTTTAAATGCTTAGGTTATGATGCTGGCATCAAAATAAAAGGTTCCCAGTGTAAAAGCTGCCACATTTATGAAATATGGGGACAGATGTTTCTATAGAAAAACAAAATATTATGGAACTATGAAAACAATGAAGAAATTACAGCCACTGCAAGTAAAAACCAAGAATTCTGCAAAGTCTGTTTCTGTGGACACGTTATTACTAATTTTTTTGCATCTTAATTCTGTAAAGACCAAATGATCCAGAAAAACCTGAATAAAATGCCATTCATTCCTAATTTCTCAGAGAAAAAGAGAAAGTCGAGATTTCTTTTCTCTTATTTTTAAAATTAGCTACAAGTACAAAGTTCTATAAAAAAAGAAACCAGGTTTTCTGCTTATCTGCAAGTAGTTAAATAGCCATACACTTTCTACATATATTACAAATATATTCTTCTGGCATGCTGTTCAGTAAAACCAATTTAATTGTTCTAGATGTCAAGAGATTTGAAGGCACAGAGTTCCTCACAAAATGTGCTCAACATTTGGCAGAACTGTACTAATGCCTTTGAATTTATTTAACTATTGAATTCTTCAGAAGATAGAAGAAATTATCCAATTTTAGGGAACACAATTTAGGTTCCAAAGGCCAAAACTGGGCATTAAGACAAGGGCAGGTGAAAGCCATACTGCAGGAATTATCTTCCCTTAAGCAAATATACTGAATGAATATCAGTGAAGTCCAGGGAAATAAAAGCATGGGGAGGAAGTAACACAGAAGTGGCAAAACAGTTCTTGTAATATGAGAAATACCAGCACTAGTTGACCTCGCTAATAATACACAGAATACAACTGGCTGTCCTTTTATATTTAATTTTACAGCAGTCCAAGTGTTCAGTATCCAGTATCAGTGTCCAAAGACAACCAATTGCTCACAAAAAACATAGGAAAAAGGATTTAGATGTTTTGCTGTCCACAGGCCACTTTTAACTTAATATGCTTACCAAGATACACGAATAAAAGACAAATTCTAACAAAAAATCAATTTATTCTAACAAGTTCTCCAAGTAGAAATAATGTCTGACCTTGTTCTTAGGTTTAGCTTCTTAATTAATACTACCTCTAGGGAGACAATAATAGTCTCAAGTCCTGCAACATTAATTGTGATGTGCTAAGCATGTACAGATTATCTTTTCAAACTGTATAACAACGGCCCGTTGATGCAGCTATCCATGAAATTAGTCCTTCATTAAATGAGTACCCTTCTCAAACAGGACAGCCCACAATGTTGTAGAAGTTTTGCTCTTATTATAAAATCTGTTAAAAAATTGCTCCTTCTTGAAAATAAATAAACCTCTTTGGAACAGAGGGGTCTCAGAGCCACTGCCATCTGTCACCTCACATGAAGCACTCCTAGAAGCACCACACTTCTCAGTGAAATAACTGTTTAAAAAAGAAGATTCCAAGTAAATTTTTGCCTGTACATAACCAATTAAATAGTTTTAGAAGAGAAGAGAGAAGTTAAATTCTAACATAAATTCCTTCTTAAATTAAAATTTGAGAGCGTAGGAAAGTAGATGTAGCTGGTTAAAATGCTAGAATTGTATCCTAATTGTCCTAAGTTTTAAACAAGTCTCTCCCACCTAAAACCCAGTCAATGAAAGGTGGCGCAGTACCACCAGCTGTGTTAACTACGCCACTTGCAAATACTGTCCCCACACGCCTCCATCACAGACCTTTCCAGATGAGAAGTCTCATGCCAGATTTGATCCATAGGATCAAACTTACCGAGGCAGAAAGAAAAGTGCCTGCAGTAAGTGTTTGAGGTCATGTATCTGCTACAATGCAAGTCAATAATTCAAAACACTGGAAAACGAGATATTTTGAGTTGCCATTCTCTCATTGTGGCAAATTTCTGACAGAACCTTACCTCACTTGCAAAATGCTGCATGTTTCAATTCAGAAGAATTGCTACCTTTGAAACTAAAATCACACTAAAAGACTTTCAGATACATCTGTGAGCAGTCCATATGGACAACATTTCAGACACTTCCCGGGTTTGAAGTGAGAAAATAGAACTGAGGAGCATCCTGCCCCATCCCACCTCCTGCCCATCACCCATCCCTTGGCTCCATGCCACCAGCAGAGCTGCCTCCATTACTGGAGCAGCTCAGTAGTAAGAATGAGCACTCACAATTGGAGGAAATGAGGCAGAAACTAATCTTTGTCATGAAAAAGTGGCTGTGGACCAGTATCCAGGAGTGTTATCTTCAGTATCTAAACTGCTGCTGCGCATGGAACCCTGTTCTCCTAACAGTCTAAAGATGCTTTGCACGCTGCTACAAGTTGTTATCAAGAGGCAAACAGGATTCTCCACGCAGCACAGTATGATTCAAACTAAGAATGAAGGTTTAAAAGAATTACATATTCCAAGAGAAAAAGAAAAAGCAAACGGATTATTCTAATTGAAGACGTGCTAACTTCCAATCCAATTCAACTTTTTTCAGTTGCTCACAGTTGTATGACAAGTTTCTGTACAATATATTCAGGATGCCAGAATCAGAGTCCTCTCAGTGAGGATAATAAAAAGCAGAAAAATGAACCTCAATGCAGTTTATATGATGATCTTCTAACCAATTTCAGTTTCAAGTTCTTATGCACTAGAAGACAGTGTATTGTAGAAAAATAAACAAACACTTTAGGCTGATTAAGGAACAAAATCACACCTTAAAAATATCTGTCTTGGCACTGACAAGAAAAGACAACACAAATAAACAGGAAGTTGTAAATCTTTAGAGCTACAGGAATCTCTTCACAAGGAATGACTAAAATGAGCCATTTGAAAACCTGCATGTGTGTGTTTACTGTATTTCCTAGCCCTTGGGCAGCAGCAGTATGTTAAGACACATGACTTTTCTCAGCACATACAGCATCTCAAAACACTTGATACCAGATGCAAATTGTATGCATCTCCTCAACAGCAGTCAAGAAACGGAAGGATGGGGAACTAAGAACACCTGTTTAAAATGTATGGCCAACTGACAGCTTTTAAATTACCGTGCTGCTACTTTTACCAAAAAATAACCAAAAATTACATCAAAGCTGCAGCAAAAGTGTGCTGGAATACAAGTAAAGCCCTCGACTTGCCTGAGTATCCAAGCCTAGATGTCTTTGGACCTGGGGTTGACTTCTGGTCCAGCCTACCATGACCTCAGGCCTAGGAAAGGTTTGTGTAGTTTTCAAAGAATAAACCAACAATGATCATATTAAAAGGCACACACATGGCTCATTACAAAGCCCCACCCAGGTACCACACCGTTAGCCTTCAGCTCAATGAGAGTCCAAATATGTCCAAATTTTGACAATGCACCATCTCGAGGTACACTTCCTGAGGCTTCCCTTACTTTCTGCTCATGTAGCTATTACTGTGACATTCTTTTTGCTGTAAGTCTTATGCTCCATACCTGAGGAAAAGAAGAACTCTTTGGGTGGTAAATATGAATCACACTTGCACTGGGAATAAGTGTTCTTCCTGGATGGAGATGGAAGGAGAGAAGATCAGAAGCCTGGAGCTCTCCTGTCCGATACAGCAAACAAAAAATATTTGCTAACCCAGGAGCAGGTTCCAGAAGTGCTACACATGCACAGACTCACTGAGGAGGGCAAGGGCAGCTCAACAGGGGCATGCATCTGAAGCAGAAAATACCTGGACACATCTGATAGTGAACAAGCTCAGCTTGGAGCAAGCCTTCAAATGTCTGTTGAGTCTAGGAGGTATTTTTAGCTTTCTTTATAAACTGAAAAGAGTAGTTCCCAAAGCTTGGAAATGGATTATTTAATTTCGTTTTATTTTTCCTGGCATTTTATTGCAAACACTCTTAAAGCTGTTTTCAGGTTAAGAAAAACAAGCAAAGGGAAAATGCTCAGGTTAGAGTTCACTCGTCTTGAAATCTAGCCCAGAATTTCTAAGTGTTAATCTCTGGAGGAAAAGCAAACTAATTCTGTAAGAGTGGCTCTGATTTTAGGCCATACGACCTGTTTCTCACATCTCTCACAGATTTCATATAGTTCTCAACAATCTGCTGTTTGCACAAAATCCCAGGAAGACTTTGTTCATTACATGTAATAATTGCATCAAGCTCCCTTCTCTCTTAATAAGCTTTCAAGACACATGCCAATAGCAGCAGTCCTGAGAAACTGGCTACTGACATAATGTGGTTACAGCAGCTGAAATTTTGTTTATTTCAAACATGAGCAAAAGCAATATATTAATAACTGCTTAGAAAAGACAGTAACAAAAATTGAGGGTTTTTTAACTTTTTCAACAGGTCAGTCTTTCTTAATCCTCAGTAAAGTTGCTTAAGTGTAGAGCAGTGTCACCAGTGGCATTTTGTGAACCCATGAATTTTGAACTACAGGCTGTATATCACATCTCATTTCCCAAGTGATTTCTGTACATGCTGACTACATCACAATTCTGTGTAATACTCTCCATTTAGTATTTAAACACTAAATGGAATAAGGTCTGTTTCTAATTGGCATTGATCATCATAATTTGCTTAGATTCACTGGTGGGGAAAAAGAGAAGATAGATTTTCTTCTTTTTTCACTAACCTGTTTAATGTTCTGTAAAACATACTAAAGCTTATTGTATTTGTTGCAACATTAGCACAGGTATTAGAGCGGATGCTTCAGGAACCTACACTAATAATTCAGCTGCATACACATGCAAAAACACAAGGGGCTTTGGTCCCTTCAGATACCTCTGGCTCCGCGGTTCAGGCTCTTTATTAGGGTGCCCCTTTTAGCTTCTCCTGCAGGGACCATGACTGTGGTCCTCACTCCCTATCTAGCCTCAGCCTAGGAAAACATGGTGCTTAAACCAAAGGCCGCTCACCCTTTCCAGATTTGTTCTTCCCTTTAAAAACATATTTCCCTACTCTGAAGGCTGCTTTAGTTCCCACCTCTGCTGTGGGGAGAAGCCCTTCAGCATCTCCTGGCTGAGCAGCCGGTGTAACATTATATGCGTCCCTCAGGTTATAATGCTGATGAGGGACCTGGCCAAAGTCCTCTGTGTTTAAACCTCTTTGGATTTCCTCTTTGTGAAGCAAAGCAAAGAGCGGCATCCATCCGCTGCCCCACTATCTCTGAAAGGACTCAGATTCTCAGGCTGCTGAAACCTCTGCTCTTTCTTCTACCTACCTTCACCTCCCACAAAAATAAAAGAAAAAAAGGAAAAGGGAAAAAAAAAACCCACATAAAGATGAAGACAATGAAATGAGGGCTGATCTCTAAGTCAGTCCTTGTGTGTAGACCTCTCACTTGTACTGAGACTTCCCAGGTCAGTGGAGCACTTGTATAAGGAGTCATATCCATCTGAAACAATAGTAGGCTCAGTGCAAGACCCCTGGACATGATCATTTTGCAAAGCTGTGTAGCAGGGCCACCAGCAACCTCACCCAAGTGAAAACAGAATAGGTGAAAGAAAGAGACAATCTCTGGCCAGGATTGCCATGACCTTAAACAACGTGGCACAACAAGTGTAAAGGGACTGTACAGTCTGACTCTGCACTGTGCTGGGACTTGATATCTTGTACAGTGAATTGCAAGAGCTTCTGCCTTTCCGGGCAGTTTCCTAGTAACACATGTATGCTGGCACCAGATAGCACTACTGCAACAAGTCTCCTACATGTGGCACATATTTATGAAGTTGCTGGCCCATGAACATGAAATGAACATCCTCAAACAAAAAAAAAAAGTCTATAACTACATTTGTACTTCATACAAGGACTGCGTATGTCAAAGAACTTTAAATTTCTTAAAATGACATGCTGCTATACAGTTTTCTATACAAGACATATAACCATGCAAACTCCTGCTCAATATGGAGATGAGTAAATATGACTCTTCCTAAAACAAAAGCAGGCTAATAATATTGATTTAAATTTCTTTTTGGATGAAGAAGAGAGGATGGTTCTATATAAGAGGATTTTTTTTAAAAATTGAAATGCACTGAAGACCTTAATTACACTTATTATTACTTTCTGGTACACCTAAGGCTCTATCATTTCAATTAAAAATAAATACAGTCACTCTAGTTCACTGCTATCATACCAGGTATTTCCCCCCTCAATGATCACTATCCTTTTATTATTTTTTTTGCCACTCTTTATAGCCACAGTGCAAAAATACAACTGATGTAGAGAGTGGCCGCTGTGCACAAAGCCAGCACTGAATCAGCCTTGTGGACCCAATCTCCTGCACTGTGGCTCCTTTCTGAAAGGGAGCATGCAGCTCAGCCTGAAATGTTGTGCTTGGATGCCATACAGCTCTCCAAAGGAAAAAAAAAAAAAAACAACAACCCACCTTGTTTTCATTCCAGCCATGTTTACATAAAGGCTCTAATGATCCCCACAAGCAGGTTATTTCTAACCCCCGGTCTCCTTCCCACCCCCGTGTGTCCCTCTCCAGCCAGCACCCACGGTAACAACCTGCCATTCTCCTCAGCAGCAGTGGTTAAACATCTGGCTGTAAACTGCCATTGCCACATGCTTCAAGCCCTAAGTACTTACCCTAGCTGGAGAAGGAAGGCAGAAATGGTTAATTGCATCTAAATTCAACTCTACTGCCATGGCAGGTTTTGCTACAGCACCATCACTTGGCATCTACGCAAAACCAGCCAACAACCTCCATTTTTTAGCTAGAGTTATGTTTGCAGTGAATTAGGCAGTATTTACTTGACTGATTCTAACACAGGTCATTGAACTTTACCCAGCTTTTCCTCACAAAACAGGGAGAAGACTACCTGGCAGTCTGAGGTTACTTGCATACTTGAACATCACTCACAGCCCTACAGAGAGAGCAAAGAAGTGTGATTCCTAGGACGTCTTCAAGGCAAGGCCCATGTTTTCACTTTTTATTGTAAAGAATCCCAAACAGTGCAGCAAGGAGGTCCTTGGACAGCTGCTCTAGGCAGTGCATCAGCAAAAATGATCAACAAGAAAAAGCAAAGCAATCCCTGTTTTCACATACCTTGTCACAACTCTGCTTAAGCCAGGAGAGCTAGAGGTGCAGATTTAATCAACACAAAAAGACCTCAGCCAGCTGATGAGAACGGTTGTGCCTTCTGCTCATTGCTCAGCATGAGCAAGGAATCTGTTTCAAGTACTACTCAGAACAATGTACTTTAAATTTCTAAGTACACATGACAACATGCTGAATAATAAACCACATGATTCAGATGTTTTAAGCACTGTTTGTGTGCCTCGCTGAAGCCCAAGGGAATTTCACCATGTGTCTTAAGGCCACTGCATGTGGCCCTTGACCCCTCAGGTGACAACTGCACAGCACCTCCACGTCTGGAAGAAGCAAAGCAAAACACCATGTTCCATGTGCCTTGAATTTTGTAGCTTGGTTTTATCTATTTTATGCATTATTAAAGTGGCAGAAATCATTAGGATAATGCACTTGAAAGAAATTTAAACTCACAAAAATAAACACCTAATTTTCTACCCCAAGCTTCAGAAAACAAGTACACTTCTTTCATGTCCTAGAATAGCAATCATGTGGGGTTTGGCATTGTGTTTTTAGTTTGTTCCCTTATTTTTTAAAACTATTTTTCCCGTCCACAGATTTGACTCAATGAAATCCACAAGGCAATTTTTATTAAACTTTCTCCAGCACCACTTACAAAGCTGGCTGCCTCCTGTCCCTGAGCAGCTCATGTCAGACTCACTGAATGCCTCAGATCCAGCTGCACAGGAAGAAAATTTCTCACGAGCATCACACTTTACAGGTAGGTGCTACAGACATAAGCAATTCCTGACTACTTACTATCCAAGCCCAGCCTATGGGCTTACTCTAGCCACGGTCCCACATATAAGTCTATTACCGAGTATATTAAATATACACACAGAAGACATTGGTAATTTGCTTTTACATTAAAATATTGTTTTAGGAGGTATTTGCAACAGGTATCACCTTTCCAGGGCTATTAACTTTACAGTAGGTTTATTTTTATGCTTCTAGTCCATTAACACAGTGCCAAGGAACAATCTTATATTGCTTAATTTAAAAGCTATTAACTTTTCATCTGAAATTAATGTTTAAGATTATTAAGCTATGAAGTAGTAATAGGTATATTTGCAAATTCCAGAATTCTTGCATAGGAAAATGCCTGCTAAGTCACCTACACTTTCCTCCTAACATGTCCTTGCTAAAAATTTTGGGCCACAGACAGCTTATCTGGTTTTGGTGCAAACTGTCATATACATATTTGGTATTGTCCATGAACTTGCAGCAACAGCATCATCCCAGAAAGGGATGTTCCAGCCTTATTGAGGGAACAGAGCTAGTGCTAGGACATAACACATCCCCTCATTTTGCGTCATGCACAAACCCAAGAGACATCTCTCAGACAGACATCTCTCACTCCAGACATCTATTTTACCTTTACTACAGTCTTTATGTTCACCTTCACATGTTCCTGATAGACACTAATTTGTCAAATGATATTGTTGGAAGGTTGTTGGATGAACTGTAAAAAGAATCTCACACATTTTATGCTGCCTGTAAGTTATAAACTAATCAACTACTCTTCTGATATAGTTCTTCTATGACAACACACTTCCTCACTATTATTTTTGGCTTGGATCACAGCATTACTTGTATCTGCTTCCTTTTTTAGTGCTTATTAGGTTCCAGAACTGAGGAGGAAAATAATTTCCTCAGCAGAAGCCACCAGAATTAGACAATGTCCTCAGAGTAAAAACCTCAGCTTTTATGAGTCCTTCTCAAGGGTAAGTCTCATGCTAAGGCAAGGAGAAGAGAGGGGTAAACTTGGCTACCAATTAGTTAAAAAGTTGATTCCAAAAATCAATTCCTACTGGATCATATCCCACTGGATATGGGATATCATATCCCATTTCCACTGTTCTTCTAGGGAAAGCAGGTGAGGGACTGAGAAATGTAGCATCCCCTCATGTCTCTTCTGAACAACTGCTAGAAAGGCAGCAAGAAGGAACACTTTAGAGATCAGAACAACTTGTGGTCTGATGTGTAACCATTATGCCTCTGCAAATGAAGATGATTCATTATTACATTTGTTTTTCCTCCTTCATCATCCCCCACTTACAGCACACTTCAGCTCTGCTGGAATCCAGCACAATATCCTGCTAAGCTTCAACAGGAGGATGATCAGGCTATTAATGAGCAGAAGGTGCAATGGATACAAAAGCTACCGTAACTTGCACAGATGAAGTATGATAATAGTTATCACCAACTTCTACTCTGGAGGATGAAGCCCCCTAGAAATATATAGAGATTCTCTGACTCTGATCCTTTCCCTTCTTTTTGTTTTACCCAGTATCTTTCAAGTACAACTTTTTATGTGCTCAAATCTAACCTGTAGAATCTTCACAAACTTACACCAACATTTTGATATGAAGATTGTTTCTAGCTTTTAATAAAAATCTTGGATATTTATCATGGAAAATGAAGGTAAAATATAACATGCATATATTCTATGCCAAAGAAAACAATTCTTATTTGGGCTTCATAGATTTAGGAAATGGTCCAAGAGCTAAGTGAAAATGGCATTTCTGTGATGCTGCTAAAGCCAGCAAAAAAAGTTCTTGAGAGGAATAAATCTAACAAAGTTACAGGGTACCTAGTGCATGTTTTAAATACTAAAAACTCTGGTAGGTCTTATAACCCTCCCATACTCAAAAAAGTCTCTACACTGGGACAGTTTTATAATATTAAACTCTGCACACCCCATCTGGCCTGTATTAGTATTTGCACAGTAAGTTACTGTGGGCTAACACGATCACTGCACCAAGTGCCTTAGACTGCACACTCCATATAAAAGCTTTAGTTGGAACAAGAGTGTGCAGAGTGCTTACTTTCTGTTTGCTTGAGATTTCTTTTGCTTCATTTGTAAATCTCTCCTTTCCTGAACATGAACATAACAGGAAAGTGAGATGAAGGCTGTACAAGCCTTCAAGAAGCTATCCAAGGGAACTTGTACTTTGCATGTCTCTCTCTCCCTAATACCTCACTGTACAGCAAATCTGGCATTACCAGGGAGAAAATTAAGTGAGATAGTATGGTTTTTTCAGATCCTATAATTATATGAGGAAGTTTTAAATACGTTGAGAAGCAGATGTCCTATGAAGAAAAAAACCAAAACGGATTTATGTTTGTTTTTTGACTAAAACATCAACCCAAAAGCTGTTCTCCTTCATAAAAAAAAAAAAAAACCAGAAAAATTGTCAACAAATTTTACAAGTTCACAAAAGAGAATATTAGCATAAAATCCTGTAGCATTTGTTTCTATTTCTTGCATGTTTCACTACTAATTAGCTCCTGTATCATTTAACATCAAGTCAATCAAGTTCTGAATCCATCTCACAGGGTTTTTGTGGTTTTCTCAATTGGTTGTGGCTTTTTTCCCCACTTTTTCTTTTCCTGCCCTTCCTTGAAGTACCTCCGATTTTTAATTATACTCATTTGGACAGTTTGATGGCTTTCAGAGACAGAAGCAGTAGTCTCTGTCTCAGCTTGGCACAAAAAGAGGTGAACAACATCTGACGTTAAAGACCAATACAAGATTTCAAAATGCAGCTATGGATACACATGAAGAACAGGAAGAAGCACTGAAAGGAAGCAAGAAGCTTTTCACTGCATTAAATGTCACTGTGGTGCAGGTCTATGCTGCATAATATGATAATGAACATTACACATACAAGGATGCAGATTCACCAGGTCTAAGAAACCTTCAAACTTTAAGACAGCCTTGCTGTACAAATTTGTTACCTGGCCACTGAGAATACTGAACAGAGAATTTTCTTCAAGTCCTCTTGAAACTTTGGTATGCAACTTTCAAACTCTCAACTCCAGTATTTTGTTAGTATCCAAGCTCATATCTTTCCACTCTATTCTTTCATTGTATGCATCAGATATTTTGTAGAGAACACCCAGGCACTTCCTTTGAGAACTTCAGCTATTACAGCTATAAAACAATTATTCTTTCTTTGTTGGCTGTGAAAGAAATAACCAAAACAAGAAATCTACATCTATGTTAACCAAACCAATAACATGAAAACATACAGCTATGTTTGGGAGCTCATTAGCAAAAAGCACAGACATACAAACATTCCCCTGCACAAAACCTCTTTCAGCAGTGTCAGATACAGAATACTTTCTGCATTTGTCACTTTTCAGGTCTGAGTTTCCAGCACGCTTCTTGTTATATGCAATTAGCCCCATGCCAAGGTTTGGTACATTTCATAATAAATCCCTGACCACATTTGCTTCGGGCTTGGCAGCTCTGGAAAGGCTCTATTCATCAGGCCAGCAGTAAGCCACAGGACTCACCACACAACTCACTCGCAGAATTCCAGCACGCTACACTTTTCAACAAGCCATCCCCTCCCTCCTCCTCTCGAACAGCCGAACATATGACTGTGATTAAGTAGGATATGAAAAAGCTCCAATCCATTTTTCTCTTTTTCATCTCTCTTTTCACCTCTTTTCCCGTCAGACAGCATAGACACACACACCTTTCCCCTGCAGGAAAACCCTGCCCTCTCTCCCAGCGTTGCATGGTGGATAGGAATCCTTTTTTTTTTTTTTTTTTCGTTGCCTTTATTTAAAACAGTAACCATCTATTACTTGTAGGAAGGCTGTGTCTCCTTCTCAGGTTTCTCCAGCTTTGGAGCACTACCCTCACAGCAGCACATGAGGCTGGCTCTCAGCTGGGAACACTGAGAGGCACCTGAGAAGACCAGAGCAGCAGCAAGAGCAACCCCTGGCAATTGGGCCATCTGTTCATAAACTATGCAAACTCTCACATTTCCATCATTCAGCCAGCTACAACGACAAAGAGAGAGCTGGGAGAGACACCATGGAAGCATGCATGTCACAGGGAGTACGAGTGGGCAAAGTGTTATCTCCATCATATACAGACTGCATTCCTCTCTGCACTGCGCTGCCAAACAGCCTTGCTGGCAACACTGGGATAAACCCATTCACCCAAAAACCCACTCAGAAGAAAACCCAGCCCTGGATAAAGAAGCTCCATCATGCTTAGCAGCAATATTATAACTAGGCCTGAAATTAGCTTTTCTTTCAGCTAAGAAAGGGTGAAAAATATCTGATAACTTAGAATTAACTAATCTTTCATAGAAGGGCACCCAAACTGTTACACCAGCACATGGTTTGACTCAGGTAACCCATGCAACAACTTCCAGCAGTGCCAAAGCACTCCTGCCTGTGTTTCCACCCTCCTTTCATCTCCAGGGACACATTCTCAAACCTTCATTTCTTTCTCAGCAACTCTTCTCCATTTTTAAGGAGCTGCCACAGGAATAAGTGAGGTTCTGCTAAGCTGCAGAATCTCCACTGTATGCTTCTGACAGGCAAAATATGAACAAAATGACATTTAAAGGGCATAAAGTAAACTCCAAAAAAAGATGTATTTCAAGGGTTACAGGAAACCAAGACACAGCATGGAAAAGGTCATGTTGAAGTAACAGGCCAGGTTTTCTGCAGGTCTGCTTTCTCCTGAGGTCCCTCCTTTCAGGATCCATCCTCTCCAGAGAACTCTCCCTCTGCCAGAAGTCTGTTCATTCCAAAGCCTGAATACAAATTACAGCACACCCTTTTAACACAAAGTATAAAATCATGCCACAGCTAACTGTACCCAATGGCAAAACCTAATGAGAAACTAAAAGAGAAACTATACCAAGAGTTTATCTAATCCTATCTTTTCCTTGTTAACCTACCCTTTACCTTGCCAAAACACTAAACTAAACATGCATCCTAATTTTATGTCATTCCCTTGCTTGCCTGGAGCTGCTGAATACCAGAATTCACAATGAGAGATCCTCAAATGCTTTTTCTTCTTAATTCATTTTTTACTGAATCCAATACTCTAAAAATAGTAGAGTTACTGCCTATGGCATAATGAAGTCAGAAAACACTCATCACCAAGCTGCATCAGCCACAGAATGTATTTGATTCATCTAAAGACAAGTCAAGCTTACCTGAGACTTTTACAGCTATGTAGCTTGTGCTTGATGTCATTTGTAAGAGCTGAGCCCACCTTCTGCTCAGGAAGTGACTGTGTGTGCATCCCAGCTCCGCCCCCTCCAATGAGGGCACAGTTTCATTCACAGATTTTGGAGAAGCTGATTATGCAGCATCATACTGTGTTTCCAAGGTTCCTATTTACCTCAACACATAGCAGTGCTGTAGCAGGATCAAAAGCTGGAATACTGAAAGGCTATTTAATAAAACAACAATGCTAAATTTACACTTTACCTTGAAAGATCCTTCAGGAGTTCTTACAAAGCTCTCTCACGACCATTTCATGACTCTGTACACACAGCCCTGGGATGAAGGAGCACTTAAGCATCCCCAAAAGCCCTTTGCAAGTATGGAGGTGGGTATATGAAGTTCTACCTAGTCACTAAAGTTATCTAGCACATATGGGCTGTTCCTTTGTTAATAAAAGTGAGAAAAACTGGAATCAGAGTTTCTGCAATGTGCTCTTCTCACCAACCATTAGTCTTGCTTCTAAGTTTACCAAACCTTTCAAAGACAGCAGAGAAGTGTAGATGTTTAACGTGAGTACAAATGGTACCAGCCCTACTCAGAGGCAAAAGAAAGTCCAATCCATCTGTTTTTACAAATACATACACTTAACTTTAATCTAAGCACTATTTACAAAAATGCATGCAGACATAAAAGAGCATAATAAATTAATAGCTCACAAGAGGCAACGATGACTAATGACAAGTCTTACTCTCCTTTCCAAAGCCCTGGCCCAAGGGAACACAGCAGATAAAATTACCTAAGTTGACTTTCTGTGTTTCTGTTAAGCCAAAACTTCGGTATATCCTGAACTGTCTGTGTGATGTTTCCCAGCTGGGAGACATAAGCTTTCCTAAACAATTCAGGGCTTTAACATGACCTTAACACCATCATCTCCTTTCATACAGCCAAGGGATATGCTTGTTAGTTTATATGGGGTTTATCTTATTCATCAAATTCTCCTGCCTGAGTACTGATATTGCCTACTTGTCGCTGTACTGTCAACAGACCCTGCAAGGACCTCTCCAGTAATCCGACTCCTGCCCTTGGACAGCAGTCAGTAAAACTGTAAGAAAGCAGTTGTGCAAAACCCTTCTTGGGCAATTACTGCATGATTGAAACAGTCCCACCAACAAAAATTTGCTCTATAAATCCTTTTAAATCTGCACACTTTCCCTGTATTTCTTTGATGAAAAATGTCACCAGTGGCTGTTGGGTGCTGCCAAATTGGTACATATAAGCAATGCTTTATCTGAGTCAGAGCTGCAAGTTGACAGGCAAAACAAGATGGCGCTCTGAAATTCCTGACACTTCTGAAGTTGCCTGCAAATGTCAGCTCCTGACAGATTATTTTCAGTATATTTATTGACATAAACAGTGCAGATAACATGTTATAAAATCAAGAAGTGAAAAGGTAGTTTCTTCTTGAACACAGAAAAACCCGACTGGCATTCACCAGAGCTCTTTACATCCCACATCTCGTGTTGCAGGGATCACTTACAGAAATCTGCATAGGCTTTTCTATTCCCTTTTTCCTGGACTGTAATGTGAAGAGCATGGAAGAGCAGCAAGTGTGCACGTGCACTCACAATTGAAACAACCTTCTCTCCCAATTTTCTTCCCGCCCCCCCAAAATTACCTTTTCCAACACATTTCCCAGGTGATCATCCCATTTCTCCAAATTGAACTGTGCATTTTTATCCTGCATTCCTCTTTAACAAACTTTTAACAATTCCTTGTCTACCAAAAGCTCACATGTTGACCAAACTTTGGAAATATTTACAAATATCTAAAAGGACACAACTCTTCACCCTTTATTGATAAGATTTCCCCACGTGAAATACTAGTGCACTGTCACCTGCTCTGATGGGGCAGTTCCACAAGCATTTACTCCAATAAGGCCATGACTCCCTGTCCAACAGCAAGTTTTTTTGAATTTCTGTCATTCACCTTGCTCATATTCCCGAGTCAGGTTCACCATGGCACCAGCTGCACTGATAAAGCAGAGAAGTATAATACCTGAATAAATTCCTCTTACATAATTCTATCTTAATAGTGTGAATCCTGTTTATGAAAAATGTTTACATCACAGCAAGGAGAACCACAAGTTTTGTGTGGGAGGAAGAGAAGAAAACATCCTGTCATGGAAAATTCTCCCTCAGTAAAAGGGGGAAAAAAAAAAACCTCCACAAATTATACCCTGGCAAATAATGGCTTCCAGAAAATAGCTCGATTTACTTCAGTACGGTTCAACTATTTAATATTAATTAATTATTAATATGCAGTATTAATAATTGTAATATGTGGTTCAATGAGATGGTAACTGCAGCTTCAAGTTACTCAGTACCTAAGAAAGCAGAGAAAAATCATGACAAAAGAAAAGGAAATCATGAACAGGTAGCAAACCATTCTGCTGACATTTTTTTTTTTTTTAAGTAATTTTATCTTGGTAGATTTTATGCCAGATCAGGGATCATCCTTCTTCCTGCAGCTGGTACAAGGCAGCTATAAATACATCATTGTGTGCTCTGCCAGGCTGACAAATACATGAGCAAGTTCTCACATCTGACCTGGTCCCAGTCCACAGGGCTTGGCTGAGCTGCAGGGCACAAATGTAGTGACAAGAATTGATGAACACAGCCTCACAAGGTAAAAGGCACTTTTGAACTCCCCAAAATACCCAGGGCTCAGGCACCAGTATCTGGGATCAACATAACATATTTTATCTTATTTAAACATATGTAAATGAGCAATGTTTCTAATAATTACTGAAATTAAAAAAAAAAAATTACCACGCACAATCAAAATCTTTTGGCAAATTTTAAAATCTTAGATCTTTTGGGAAGCTTTCAATTCACTTCACTGAGGTATGGATTGTGCCTTTTATCTCCTACCTGCAGTTGATTCAGCTCCAGCTTAGACTTGACAAAATCCTGCCAACTTTAGCATGTCACTTCATAATAAACTGGGTTTTTTAACTGAACCTAACTGAAAGACTGAGCTTGTGATGACTGCTTGCAATTACATGTTCATTTCCCTTCGGTGACTATGCACATAAGTGCAGTAAATCTCTATCATTTTAAATGAGGTCTTCAAGGGTAATTTTGGCAGCCAAAGAGAAGTAGGCATCATGTCTGAAGTATTGTAGAATCCTTTTTTCTTTCTTTTTTTTTTAATCTTTTGGACTCAGATCAGTCTCAAAGAAATTCATTGCTCACCTATCTCAGATGACATTTTAATTGTAGCTTTTAACTACACGTACGCTAATGGAGGAAAATTGAGTATAAAATCCTTAGACTATACATTCAGATGGAGGGCCCTTACTGTGAATTTGGTTTGCACCGCTGAAGTTTGTAGTACTGTGACACCTATAAATATATTTAAATGCAGCTAGGAAATAAAAGTGCCTCTAAATTAAACTTTCTGGGTGTCAGAGGATTTTTTTAACTTCACTTGGAGAATATTATCATTTAAAACCATAAAGTAATTTAACAATTTGTGGAGTTATGCAAAAAATTTCCTAAATCTCTACATCCGCCACTGCTTTTTGTTTAGGCTTTTTTGCATTCTTTCAAAAATTCCCAGTGTTTGTGCATATATATATATTTATATGCCCAGAGCTAGAAGATGTCAAAGGTCTACCTGATGTTTTTATTTACATATTTTGCTTTCAGGCATCAAAAAATTTATTTTTTTTCAAGTCAATACTGTGACCCTCTACATGGTTCTCTATATGGTCTTTATAAGCAAAGTATCACTGACAATATTTACATCTGTGAAAACGTTTTGAATGCACAGAAGGATGCAAAAAAGGCATATAAAGAAGTAAAGTGGAATTCCCACAATTCACATCTATATGAAACAAAAAAAAAGGAATTTCTACTTACTGCCCTGAGGCTCTTTCCACACAGCACCACATTTGCTAAGGTCCTTTCTTTTCTTTTACAGCGCTAGTGTTCAGTGCAATTCTTCACATGTGTATAAATGCCGGAGATGTATGTGAAATAACAGTATTCAAAGGTCTCATGTGTTTGTTGGTGTTTTAGATATGTATACTTTAAAATCAAAAATAACATTGCTGTGAAAACCTTGAGACTGAAATCGGTTTCTTTCAAGTTATTTTCTCAAAGTGACACTTTCTGTTGTTGCAGCTTTGCAATATTAATTGCATAGCTTTTTTCTTCTGGTGAATGATATTTATAACAAACATAACTAGCTCAATGCAGATGAAAGCCATTAAAGTAAAAAGAGTAGGAATCACCCATTCCATCTGCTTTTCATAACAAAGGGATACAAAGACCATATTGAACATTCATTCCCATTTCTCTAAACTGATATTCCCAAAAGAAAACCCCAACATCCAACCTCAAAATGTGTAACGTCTTAGAGGCATAAAAGAAGGAAATCAAAATTAAATAGAAAAACACATGCTGCAAACAATGTACAGAAAATTAAGTATGTAAATAAAATATTAGAGCATTAAAAATTACAGGAAGCAGACATACTTACTCAACTTTAATAACTACTTGAAATAAAATACCAATTTGAAGATGAAGCCATTGGAGGATTTTGATGTCTGAGTATCAAAAAATATCTTAGATGGAAGTGTCAAAAGAGTGCATCTACATTAAAAGTTATGCAGAAGAGCAGTGTGTCATACATATTGCTGTAAAAAACTGAAAGGCAGAACTTTTTAATGACAAACTACAAAAACCACGTTTCTAGCATACAACTATGCAAACTAAAAGAAAAACCATACAGTAACGTATCAGAGGAGACTGCAACCAGTGGCGCTCAACCACCCACTGCCATCAGTAGGCGCCTTTTCTGCTGGCCTTGGCTGGACATAAATGAGGACGTACCACACACAACCCCTGGCTGCACAGAGTTTTCCAGCTTTGGAATCTTGAAACTTGCATTCAACAATCGAAAACTCACATTTTCTGATGGGAAATGTAAATATGAAGGCATACCTATTAGTGCAGAAAGCAGTGAGAGCAATGTCTTGTACACTGACCACAGAGAAAGGCTTGGAATTATAGTTTTAGACTGTGCTGGGAACTTGATGGCCAGTATTAAAACACTGCAGAAGACAAGCACAAAGTGAGTTCAGGCAGAAATCTGACAAAACTACTCGTAACAATTCCTTTCCTCAAGCCACTAACAACTCATCAGGGCAATATTTCTTAAGTTAAAAATCTGATTTTTCACTGAAGCTATGAGTCTTGTATATTTAACAAAATCAATAACCACATGATGTTAAAAAGTTATCAAGAATTCAATGAAAAGTTCTAACTGCATTTTAAGATACCCCTTAAAGCCTGAAAACACCTTAAATCTCTGTGACTTCTCTAGACTGAAGGACTAAAATAAATATTCTAGCTACTTATTCCTTAAAAAAATACTCACATCTACTTTATATTAGAAATTTTATGGAAATTGCCAGAAAGGTCTGGCATCTAAAAGAACCGTATACTACTTTTTTTTGTAATTCACATCACTTTGACTTCCCAACCATACCATCCTACTTTGCACAGGACTTTAAATCTTAAAAGCTTACAAGAAGTTATAGTCCTAAGTCCTATTGCCTTTATTGAAAAAATGGTGCTTGAATTTTGAAGACTTTTTGAAAATCTAGAAATTGACTTATATATTAACTCCAGCAGCATTATGCTTCAGATGCAGCTAAACAACTTCTAGCAGATGCAAGACAACCTGAACCTAAACCATGACACATTGCCTGATGAAGGATTAGTTTTGTGATCCTAACAGTTTAGGAAAGGAAATGTAAAAATTCTAGTTACTACCTAGCTGCATATAAAAATCTTACAAAAAGCTTTAAATCTGCTCTATATAAAATAAAGTTTCCCTTTCCCCCCCTCGAAGTAGATACTTGTGTCAAAAACAACACGGAGCACTGCTTAGAAAGAGGCAAACACAGATTTATTTAAACAACACCTTAAAGAAGCAAAGCAGGCTACAACTCACCTTTGATAGTACATTAGAGCCATTCTAAAAGTGTTTGTTTAATCTTTCTAGTAAAAGAAGCAAAAAGACTAACTAGTCTTTGTGAGCTTAGTGCAATAAAACTTCCTGCTCTCGGGAAGTCCAGGGTTTTTGAGAGCAGTTTTCCACCCCTAAGTTGTATTGTTATTATTCACACTATTTTACAAAAATTATAACATTGTATCATGCATCGTGTAAGGCTCAAAGACTGTGGGGCACTTCTCTCATATTGTCAAATATTTTTTTTTCCTCCTGGATTGCACCAAAAAAAAAGTACCAGAAACTTGGTGAGAGTCATGACACATGTGAACTTGCTCATTAACTGCTGAGAACTTCACAATTCTAGCCACCTTTTTAAGGACTTTTATTCAAGCTAATGTTACAATCTGGATTTTAATATATTTGTACAGCGTGCCCTTTCCCCATAGCATATTTATTCCCTGTGAGCAGTCACTTCTTTAAGCTACAGAAGGGGTATCCCTGTCTCTTCAGAATGATCAATCAGTCAAGTTTTAGGATTAAAAAAAAATAATTTTAAATCCCCTTCTCTATTCAGTCTCAGGATCAGTCCTTCCTCTAGCAGCATATGAAACAAGCATGATTTTGTTCTTCATTTCTCAAGACTGAACAACTGAAGTTTTTCCTGGAATTTAAACTAAATTAATGATTAATACCACCATAAACAAAACAACTCTTTCCCCTCCCACCCCCCTTTGGTATTACTCTTTAAGGACAGTCATAAAGCTGCAAAGAAAGAGACAGAACAGTCAATGGCTTTTAAACAAATGCTACCACATTTTAGACACGTGTGTGTTTGCCAAAGGTCTAAGCCTCTATTGCTCAAACCACTTGTGGTTTCTCAGCACTTCTTTTTTGAATGATTGTGTCTTTATAAAATAAACATGTTTGAGACTAAATTACTTGTGTGTCTGTTGGGAATAATTATAAAATTAGCTCGTTCTAATTTACACTTGTGGGTTTTAAAAACACAGCCAAATAGCATAGTGAGTCTCCTGGTGAAACCAAAGCCTGGCATGTCAAACATGGTTTAAATCACACACATGGACTTTGATTTTCTCAGTGCAGCAGTCTGATCTCTACAGCAGGCTTAGTCCTTTAGTTTTGACTTCTAATTCTCCAAGTATTCCTTTTGTAGGTCTCCAGAGACATTAATTCAGCATGCCAGCAGGTCATGCAATAAATAACACAAGTAATTCAACTCCAGGCACAGAGCCGTAATTTTCAAAATGTACCATCTCCACGTATGAATTCAGTACTTTGCAATATGTTGTTCATCCATAACACATAAAAGAGCTTTGGCTGCTGAATATCTCCATGTCCCAAATACAACGGACAGATGTGCTACAGTTCCAACCACATTACCTAGGAATGTATTTAAGGTCCAATTAACACTATTCAGGGGAGAAGCACAGATATAGTTTAGCTCTGTCCCTCAGTCCCATTGATTTGAGTGATCTAAATTATGTTTTTCCAGGAAGAGAAATTACCACACTATCACAAAGCTTCTATTGTACTACCTTGGCACAACACATTACACTTTTGTGCATTAGGTAGTCACAGCAGCAGATAATAACTTCCAGGGAACTGCAATAACCAACCTATTTCCAAGGTGTTTTCTGCTATTCTGCTAGATACCACTGGTTGATCTAGTCCGTATTTTCACACTAATATGCCAAGATTCACTTAAAATAGTCTCAGTCACCAACTGGCAACTCTGGAAAATTGAAATCTTATTCAACTTCCTCCTCTTTAATTCTCGACTTGCCCCACAACACCTTTCCAACAGTGGATTTACAGCTCTGTGAATCCACAAGATGCACATTTGTGGTGAAAATTATTAATTTCATTTAATGCAATAGATTTGTTTTCACTATCAGTGGCTAGAACTTCTATTTGGCATCCCACAGTTTGCCTTTTTATCCAAGGCTACGGGAGACGCAAATTGTACTTTCTGTACCAAGATAAGGTGGGTTTAGTTTCTGTGTTTACATCCTGCTTTTTATCCCTCAAGGCTGCAAAGGTTACATTACCTTGGCCTTGCCACCATTGTTTAACCTTATTTTCATCTTTTCATAAATACCTGAACAAGTTTTTTTTTTTTTTAGTCACATCACATCACAACTAATACTTAAACCAGCAGGTTTTCCATGACCAGTCTGTGGTCTCAAGACTTGTTCCACATTTCTCAAGCACTGTAAATTCTCCTTCCTCCGTGTTAGAGACATGAATAGTTTTTTTCTACCTCTCCTCCCTCTGCAATATAAATATATATCTCAACAGAATCTCACTCCCAGTCTGACCCAAACTGCAGTCCAGTTAGGTATAGTAGTAAATTATACCATCAACCCCTTCACTCCCTTTTCCTCCCCAACAAAAAAAAAAGCTTCCTGCACGTCTTCCTGCCTTCCATAACACCTGCTGCATCCCCAGTTTGAGAATATCTGTACTGGTCCTTACTATACACACGTGTATTAACACATGTCTGCATATACATGTGTGTGCATATATACATATACGCCTATATATGAATACATGTACATTTAGTCACAGAATATTTATATATGTATATATATCTATTGAATATATCCATATGTGTGTATATTCTCTGTGTAGATTAGGCACATCACACACATTTAGGTGGCTCTGGCAGGGTGCAAAGCACTGCACCCTACATTGCCACATTTTAACCTCCTCCATGGCACATTTTTCCCAGTGCGTTTTCAGGGGTCGATTCTTTCTCTAACCCAATAAAAAGTCAATAGTAAACATTGTATTTAACAGCCTGAACTACACATTGGGTATTTTACCAGCATGGATTTTCAAGTGCACTTGAGTTTACCTTCTGGCTATTCTGAACAATGAGTAACTCGTTCCACTCCATTCAGTAACATCCACTCCTCCCCCAACCTCCCTCTTTTGGACCGATTACCTTTTAGATACAAAAGAAAATGAGCCACGACGTGAAAAAGAGGTGCATTCCCCAGAATTATGGTTTTAGAGTAGTCACCCTCCCAAGCTGAAAATGCCTTACCAGTAATCTAGAACAGATTATTTTGATAGAATATTGAACAGGAACAGTAACAAAATGTCCCCTTGCATAATTTTCTACACAAATCAGCCTTGCCCTGTTGGTATTTGTTCAAAATTGTAACATGCATCTATAGGCTGAATCACGAGAACAGTTATTGAAAGATGGTTCTCAGACACAAAACATCACATATTTCACCAGCTCTGCGACTCCACTTGCAGCTTTATAGACTACTGAGACATAAATACCATTCAATTCTCTTCCTTCAGTGGAAGAATAACAATAAACCTTTCCAATTGTAGTTACTGGCTATTTCAGTGGCCTGGCTTCGTATGTGGATAATTAGATTACAATCAATTAGTGGAAATATCCAAAATAAACAAGTCAAGACAACATCCAACTTCCTGGAAAGTTAAGCTACCCCAGCAAACCAAACATTTCAGCAGGATTAAAGCTCCGTTCTTATTTTAGGAAAACAGCAACACTATTTTCCTCGCTTCTTTTACAATATAACACTTGTTCCTGCACGTTGTTTCCAAAAACATCACAAAGCAAGTCAAGCTCCTTGGAGGCAAATATTATTTCTGGGGACAGCATTTACTTTCTGATACAGCTCTCTGTTCAGGGAGAAGACTGACAAGAACATGCACATGCTCGATCATAAAGCAGACAAGTATGAAGAGTGCTGTTGTCCCAAGGGGCTCTTGATTTAAGGGTCAAGCAGGAAAGAATTAAAAAAAAAAAAAACAAATGAGGAGGACTCTTGGCTTGAACTTGAACTATATTCTGGTGAAAAAGAATTACACGGCTCATCATAAGTGGGAAAGAAGATGTAGGAAAAGCTGAAGGGCAGTTTCTGGCCTTCCACTCCCAAGGACCTGAGTTTTCCCAGCCTGAGCTGGCAGCCTCTGGCACATTTTTAAGCAGGTTTTCAAAGCATTCATCATACTCTCACACCCAATTTACAGACCTGAACTTTCTGTGTATAATACAGAACTGTATCATGTTGAAAATAAAGCTAAATTAATACTCAAGGGCATTGCTTTTGGAGCAGACTGAAGGCAGGAGCAGGGAACAGCTAACATTATTTTCCTTCATGAAGCCTGCAGCCACTGCAGAAGTATTTAGGCTGAAGTATTAATTATGATATGGGGAAGCATCACAGCTTAACAACTACAACTAACTTTCTCTGGCACTGTTAGCTAATCCTGCCTGTATAGCTCAAGCTCCTCCCATAGTTACACACGATCACCAACTCACACAGCCAGAAACTGAATCTGCCACTGATTATGTTTGGGAATTTCTATCATTAAATGCAAGCCTTAAATCCTGCTGGATACTGGTAAATTTAAGTGTGAATTCCAAGCTCTTCCACTCCCACAAAGCAACAAAAGCAAGTAAAGTGCTGCAGCTTTGTTTGCGCAGCCATGGGAAGAACACACCACAGAGACTCCAGATGTACTGGGTCTTTTTCTAAATAGAGAAAGAAAAGCAGCAAGTCAAATCCAGCCTATATCTTTCTATCTATCTATCTATCTATCTGAGCAAGGCTTAATGGATGTACAGGAAGCATGGAGCAATCTCTAAGAAGCAACAACTTCTGCTCAAGGTTCTGAAAATACAAGAGAACTGTGCTTTATACAGGTAACTGATTCTCACCAGGATGGGAAGAAAAGTATTTGACTGCAACCAGCAAGTTAACACTGTAGGTACTATTAAGGATCTATGTTCTTTTTAAAATTTATTTATTACTTTACATGAGTTCCCCAGTGTAGGAAAGAAGGGGGAAAAAAAAAAAAAAGAAAGGAAAAAAGAAATCATACTCTATTAGATCCTAACACAGTAAATTCTCATTTCCTTCAACATGGGTTTTACCAGAATGAGATTAAGCTCAGGCCATACTAATTTATCAGTAAATCATTATTAATACTTTTTCTTGTATGTTAGCATAGCAATTTTTCATCTTGCATCTTTAGCAATTTAACACATTCCTTTACCAGGAGTTTACAATTCCTTCAATAAATGTACCACTTCAGCAGGAAATTTTTTTATCCTTTCATGATTAAGAATTCTTCCAACAGTTTAACCTTTGAGATTATATATGCTGAGTAAATTTAAAAATCACAAAACGTGAGCATTTGAAATGATGGGCAATGGCTTCACAAGTCACAAGGGGGAAGAAGGACAGGAGCACCAGGATTAGAAGGATTCTACAGAACTCAAAGGCATTCTTTTATTTATCAGTGGGTAAGAGATTAAAGCTTAGAGCCTAAATTCCAAAACTAAAGATTTTGAAAGAATATTTCCATACCAAAAATATTTTAACTGTGTGTTCCTAAGCAAGAAGGTAACGTAACTCCTAATGTCTATATATCCATACAATCATAAGGATATGAAGGTGATTATAGCTTTCTCATCCCCTGACATAGTAGACTATATATAGCACAGTAAGCACTTGTAAATTCATAAAAACTGCATACATACATAGTGGCATGATAACACTGCTTTAAACTACTTACCAATCAAGTTGTACAATGCTTACAGCAAAAACCTCAAAATCAGCTACATCAGCACAAACACACAAAACTGATTTTTGGTCAATCTTCTGATTTCCCTTCACCTTTGTTAGAGTTGTCTTTTCCTTTCTTTTCCAAACTATTCAACTTTCAAGAAGTAGACTTATGCTGTGCTGTTCCTGATAGCCTAAACATCAACATACAACTGGAGCCTTCATTCTACCATCCTGTTAAATGCATTCCGGGACAAGTCAAAAAAGTGGATCTGCAGATGGAGTCACCGAATAGGCAGTGACTGGCTTGGTTAAAGCACACTACCACCTTCAATGAGAGACTGCAGCCTCTGTCACAGGACAAATTAGAAATGACCACGTATGAATTCCAGCTCCTTCAAACAGAAACTGAGCCACACTTATGCTCTCTACCTGCACTGCAATGAGGGACATATGTATGGTCAATCTGCTGCACACGTGGTCTCTGCTAAACCAGACCAACCCCACAACTAGCAGTTGTCACATCAAACCCACCCCCACTTTTCAGAATTCGCCAAATGGAAATAAGGAAACCCATCCTACATAGATTTCTGCATCAAACACTGTAATTAAGAGTTCAACACTAAGCTGCATGCTCTACTTCCAAATGTTTCTTGCAGGCTTTAATTCAACACAAATCTATAAAAAGTCAGACCTTTTAGCACAACATGAAGGAAGAGTCATTGAGGATAGCATGCCCTAAGACTTCCAGAGTTTTATCCCCTTCTCTGTCTCGTACTTCTGACAAGCACAATAATTATTTGCTGCTTAATTTTGAAGGTGTTACCTTAATTAAAAGAGATCCTCAAGGTCCTTCTCTCCTCACATCAACCTCTGCACTCTCACAGGACAATACAGAGCAGTGAAGGTAGCAGAAGGCAAGCCTATACATTTCTTTGACAATTGGCATGGAGAAAACTCTACTGGTTTTAAAAGCCCTTGCTGAGTTTTTAGAAGCACAACATAGTGAACTTAGGCAGGCCAGCTCAGTGGCACATGGAAAATATCACAAGTACTAGCAGTAGAACAAATTGCTATCCACTTTGTCATGCTGATCTACAGGTACCTGCTTATCTTCAGAGCCTTTACTGATACCTGCAGTAGAGTTACACATTCCATTCCCAATACAAGTTACATTATCACACATTGCATTTACTACAAAGCACAAAAGTTGAGAAAAATAGCCCAGAATAAACAAACCCTCCATTGACAAACTTTCTATGAGCTCATAATAATGAACAGTGTCTTATCCTTATCAACAGATGCTGTCCTACCTTTATCAAGAAAAGCTGAAATGTCCTTTTCTCCTATTCAGCTCTCAGGAACAAAAGAAATTAACTCCACCCTGTGGGGAAAGAACATTTTTTTTACTGATTAGTGATATTCTGAAAAAAGGTTTAAATCATTACAAAATAATACAGACCTTCCAATTCTTGTGTGATACTCAGGCAAAAATATGATGCTATCTGGAAAACACCCACTGAGGGCACATAAGTAGTTATATATTTACTACCTTGTTTTAAGAAGTAACATGCAAACACTCGTATGAACTGCAGCCCACTGATCGCAAAATATTCAACAATACTGGTTTATAAGGAAAACTACACTTCGATATATTAGGTCCACTTCCAAGATAAAATGGCACTATTGCAACCAACGACAGAATCTTCAACTACTGTTTTCCTTTTCATCTTAACAGAGGCCCTAGAAGCATGAAATTACTCAATATACATGACTAGGTAAATAATTCTGGATTCCCCTAATAATTTACCTATCTTCTAAAATAAGGATCATAACCCCTCCTTGTTGTAACAAATGGGCAAACTCAAGCCCTTCCATGGAAGCAGGATGGGATTTTTACAGCAACAGAAGTTAGAAATCTTAGTGTAAGAGCAAGAGTCTCATAAGCAGTAGAGAAACTGAGATTCATTTATTCTGCAGTATAACCATAAAATCACTACTGAAGTCCTCAGCAAGTGCAGCTTCAGTCAGCTGCAGAGGACTCAAGACAAGGCTGGAAAATTAATCATAGAGGCTAGAAGCAAAAGAGAAAAAGAAGGCAGAACAGCTGCATAAGGATGATGATGAAGGCTGATGGAGAACGAGCGCATTAAAGCTTATGTTGCAAAGAAAAGAAATTTCAAGTGTTGAACAAAAGACACAAAAGCAAAGAGGGAAGGAGAAAAGGAGGACCAGAGCCTCATTATGTTTGCTCTTTAATTAACAACTCCATTATTACACTAGAATGTGGAGCAGAAAATATTCATTTAGGCAGCTTCCCAAAATCTTTACAATCATAGAATCATTTAGGTTGGTAAAAGACCTTTAAGATCATCAAGTCCAACCATAAATGTCACTGCTTATCTTATCTGAAGTAGTTTCCTGCTATATCAACACCAATTCAAGAGTTACATTATGGTTCAAGCTCATTCCTCTCCCAAACAGTGGCCAAATACTTCCCATTTCCTTCACAGTGCAAGAATACCTAGAAATTTCACAAGGGCATAAATACAACTGACTTGCTGATAATGGGCTGATTCAAGTAGCTGTCCTTGTTCATAAAGCAGGTTTGTAATTCTACAGTTAATAACCTCATGTTTGAAAGGAAAGATTCATGTTGTTTGTTATTAAAGAAAATACCGAGGTAATTAAGAGGCACTAATCAGATGTTATATTTTAAATATGCAATTAGCTCATAATGACATCATTATTTCACAGTATACTTTAATATTTCCCTTTTTTGGGGATAAAAGAAATTCTCCATGAATTTTGTTTTTTATTCAGTGAACAGTCTAAAAAACCTACTGAAGAGAGTTGTGCTCATTTGGTTTTGCTTCAAATTAACAGAGCCCAGCTGCTAATGGTGAGTCTGTGACCCCAAAAATACCTCTATCCTTGGTATCTTGGAAGCTCACATGCATCTGTAACATACAACATATATTCAAACTCAGAAAAAATTCTTGCCTTTACTCAGTAAGATTCACTGGAGGGATTTGGAAAGCTTCCTTTGCACTACTGGGTGTTTTCAAAGGGTACAAATATTAGGGATTTTGCTTTGTCACATGCATTAATTTGTGCACATAAGGTCATATCTGTTCTGAAATACTCTGTTAAATTGTGTTTACATGTCCTAGAGGTTTGTCTGATGTTTATGCATGGTAGTTACAGGTAGAAAATGTTCGGTTTAACAATTTATTTTCAATCCACTCTGTATCAGTATTTCATCACCAAATTATTTTAATAGTACACAATTCACAGACCATCTTTCACCAGCATCAAAAACTTTCCCAAGTCAGTAAATCTCCCTAGGCAAACTCTCTGGCCTCTTCCAGGCATTCACACAGATCTGGAGCTGCCACAGCATTCTCCTTACATCCAGCCTGTGTCAGGGACTGACAACCCCGACAGTGAAATCATGTCAAATCTGAAGTCATTCATATCTGCTTGGCTGTGCCCTCCTAGACAGGTAAAAGAGGGATGAGGACCTTATTGGGAGCTTACAATTTACACAAGCAGATACACTTCCACAATCTTTTTCTGAAGGAGTTTAAAGAGGGTGATTGGCAGTAAAGAATGACGGCGTCTTCCCTTCAGCTCTCACAAAGGGATAATAATATCCTCCTCAATTTTGCCCAGCTCAGCAACAGGCAAAAACATAATAGGGATATTTTCACATGATTTTCTAAAATCTCTGGAAACCATTTTCCTAGACCATTTTGCTCTTTTTCTCAACTCCATCCTGCAGACACCAGGGATTGGTTTCAAGCAGGTAAACTCCGCAGGTGAATGTCCCCAATAATCACAGCACAGCCTCTCCTGCTTGAAACAATTTCCATTTATAGCCTTCAAGCATATGATTCTGTCTTATTTTTAAAGGAGTCCTTAAAAGAAAAATTTTCCCATGCTAAGCTAATGTTAAATACACAAATGGTGATGAATTTCACTATAAACTGACAGGACTGGTCTCTCTTCCTGCTTTATCCATAATACTGCATGTAAGCTCCCAGCTTCCAAAAAGCATTTTGTCCTGTTTGAGAATGCTTTTCACTCTTTTGCTTAACTGACTTGATTTTTTCTAACTGTGATCTAGAGAAGTTGCCTAGCAAACAAATGGTTCAGCTGGCATTTGACCAAAAGTTACCTCTAAGGGCTAGGTTAAAAATAGAAAGACCTTCCTTCATTTTATTCTCAGAAAGCCAGAAAAGAACAGAAGGAGTAAAAAAAAAAAAAAAAAAAAAACAAAAAAAAAACCCCACACCTAAAAAATTTACCTGTACAGTTTACACTGTCCTTTACCAGACCAATACAGCTGCAATTTGACATCCATGTGCCTGACCCCAGAACTGGTGTATAACCAATACAAGAGCCAAGAATGTCAGTGCCCATAAAAATGTGAAGAATATGCAGGTAGTATTTACTCTAAACTGCACAGAAAACACTTGTATATTTTTGAGCTAATTTATCTTTCCCCTTGACCCTGCAAGAACAGACACAGAAAGGTGAATTTAGCTCTGACCAATAAAATCCAGTATTTCACAAATAAGCTGATGTTATTACAATGAAAAGATGGGAAACACTAAAGGAACCATAAAAATGTCCTGTTTCATAAGATAAGGAAGCTTTTTGCTACAACTAATATTTGTTTTGACTTCTTAAATGAAGCTAAATAGTATTTCCATTGTTCTTTCACAGCTCTTTCAGAATGAGCAACTGCTCTGGCAACCCAAGGACCAAAGGCTCCACAGCCACTGACAGGAAGGTGCCCTTTCCCCCTCCTGCCATTTGTCAGCCTTACAGGCAAAAGCTGAGAGAGAAACACAGATTGGAATGATTACATAGAAAGTTTGGGGCTAATTAAATGCATTACTCAGCATCAATTGTACTTAAAATCTATGGAGAAAATTAATAGGTGCCATCAGAAAGTTTCTAAGGGAGATAAATTACAGAAAAGTGTTACAGCATGAGGAATACAAGATTTCACTTGAAGCTGCCTCCACAAGACACAAAAAAAAGACAACCCAAAAACCATGCGCAGAAAACTTCATGAGTATCTTTTGGTAACCTGTGAATATAACATATAGAAATATATGGTTTGATTGTAGAAACTCAGATAATTCTTCTGGGCATCAGTTTTCAACAGTGGTTTCAGTTCTCAAACTGCCCAACAGAAATTGACAGAATTTCTTATGACAGAAAGAAATCAATTCAATACATTTGCAGTTGTCTCTACCTACCAGTTTTATATGGGGAAAATTAGAACTGCAATGCAGACAAGATTGTGAATAGGCAAATCAATTTAATTATAAGTAGAAAAAAAAATTTGATCAGAATATAAATCAATTCCTCCACTCCTAATAGACTACATGATTTCATATGACCAGATCACACAAGACTGGAGCAATTTGAAGTTTACAGTTTTCTAGTGGCATATCAGTGAGACATGCAGAGCTCTAAAAAAAAAAACAAAAACAAAAAACAAACTTAATTTTTAAAAAACACACAAAAAAACCCCCCACAAAACCCAAATAAAATCAGGAAAAAAAAAAAAAAACCCCACAGAAAATTCAGCAAAACATTGAATTCACATGAATCTTCATCTGTGAAGAGCTAAATCTTGGAAGGACATGATTCTAGCAGGAAGGTATAATCAGGGACCACTATAATCAGTGACAATTGTGAAGTCTTTTATTGCATTCCCCACACAGCCGAACACTAAAGGAAACTGCAGTACATAGCGATAAGATGCTGAGAATCTGCCACCTTAACCATAATTCACAGACATGGATAAACTCTTCTCCATAGGTTTTCTAGCTTTCCTATGGCTGCCAGTGTTTAAGTTGCAGTGTTTAAGTTGTCAGGAAAAACACAAGGCACTTTCTTACAACATTGTTACAGAATACAGTTTTGCTATCCACTGAATGCTCACCTATTTTGATGGTTTTTTATTACTTCCAATTTTCTGTACTTATTGTGCTGAAAATTAGTGCCATCTGAGAGATTCTCCAAGATGCAGACACTGAAAACACCACAGGTGATGTATGCAATGAAGCCCTTGTCTTGCTCATGCTTTCCCACATCCCCCCATAACATCCTCTCCCCCTCAATGGCTCCGTGCCATTCAGGTATTCACACATTGAGCCTTCTTTGCTCATTGTTAGAATGACAAGCACCTATCTAAACAGAGAGTGTGAAACATGATCCAAGTGTTTTGAACTGAAATCCAACAAAAAAAGACACTTCAGGCTGACTTTTGAAATAATATGTTCAAATATTTTCTTAGTACAAAAAGAGTAAGCTCTGCTCCTCCAGTCAGAAAAGTCCCTGGAAAGGCACTGCAAAGATAAGGGACACGAGGAATTTGGCTTCTGTATTTGCTGTCACTGTTTCCATGGCACGTAAGTACCACAAATCAGATGCTCAAGGAGTAAAGTTTAATTCATAATTCATGCAACTAGGTCAGAGTTGTCCCAGGATTAATGAGGTATAGCACAAGCATAAACAACCAAGACAAGGATCAACATTGCTTGATACTGTAATAGTCTGTGTTTGGGGTTTTTGAGGTTTGGGGGAGAGTTGTTGGTTTGTTCAGGGTTTTTGCTTTTCTTTGTTTTTCAAATGCAAAAATCTTTTGATATTTAAAAGTCTGAGAATCAGCTTCAATATATAATTAATAATCCACTTGACTTCAGAGGATCTTAATACCTCTGTGTCAGCAGAAATGAAGTAACATTATACTCATTACTAGTTACTCCAATGGAAAAGAAACGTAGCAATTAAACATATGTAATTGCTTAAATCAGTCAGCTTTTAAAGATTTTGAACTAAAGTCTGAGTACAAACAAAATGTGACAACATAAATATCCCTTAAGTTTACATGGCTCTATTGAGACTTACCGGACTTGTCAATATTAGAATACTGTATTCTAGCCAGTCATGAAATTAATACTTGAGAAATTCTAGTGCTGTTTTTAACTCCAAAGTAGAGGAGAAAAGGCACTACAAAAATCATGTGTGTTGACATAATGAGTCACTTATGTATGTGCTTTAAAGTAATTACCAGTATGATTTTGAGGCACATGAGTTTAAAGGGAGAGTCAGAAAACACATTTCAAAGGTCTAAGATTAAGAATATAACTGCGGCTTCCACCTACACTTAGCAACTGGAAATTCAGTTCCAGCCTCAGGCCTAGACTGAGTCCAAAGATCTATTTTGCTCTCTACACACAAACTGGCTGGCACTATTGGTAAAATGCTAGGCCTGTGTAGCTACATTTTCCACATGGAGCTGATGGGCACTATCATTAGAGATGAAAGGAGACCGAGGCCACAGGCTGTAAAGGCGAGTGGGGATGTGCTCCCTGAAATTCGTACTGATTCCTACCTGAAGCATGCTGGAGTGACAGAACACAAAACTACAGGATGCTGATTACAAATGCACATATGTATATTTGAAGGGCGTTTGACATACTTGATGTCAACTCAAAAACGTCCCCAGGGGGGACTAACAAAGCCAAAGTACACAAAATCAGGTCTGAGGAAGGACATGCTGAGGAACAGCAGGTGCCCATTAGTCAGCTGCACTCTTCTGCAGTGAACGCTTATGCAAGAGTGATTGCCCAATTCAAGTACCTGGCTAAGGACAAGCAGCTTGCAGGTGGTCCTCCCAGAGACACTGAGGGCCACGCATTCCCCACCTCTCCATGACAGGGGTCTGAAGAGGAACTGTAAACCCAATTCCCTTCTCCTTTCTGAAGGCACACACTGCATCATAATGCGTCATCCATTAGAAACAGAGAGATGGTGTCCTGTTGAACCCACCTTCTCAAATTAATCACTAAATCAGTGTTGATACAGTAGGCCACAACCATGGAATGCCTATAAAAACAGAAAAATATTTATCCAATTCAGCATTCAATTCTGGGTGTGTTCTCTGTAAATTTGAAACCTTCCATTGAAGCAATAGGATTATGAAAAGAGCAAAATATGTTAAAATTATCCACGCATACGATCATGCCAATGCAAAAAAAAAAAAAAACCAAAAAAACTGAGACAAGGCTACCAAAAAGAGTTACAAGACTTCAGTGTTTCTTCTACCTTTTTAAACAAGGCTAAAAATGCAAACAGATAGTGAGGAACACCCAGAGAAGTGAGAATTACAATCCATGACAGGCTGAGGCAGTGAAAAACAAGAAAACCAAAACATCAGCATAAAAAATCAGAGTAAATTCTAAATCCTTATTTACAACATCATGTGCTATGACTTTCAAACAAGGAACATGAACCTTTTTCTCCTATTTTCAGACTTCATACAAATCTCTGTATTTTCCACTAAAAAGACTGCCACATACAATAAATAAAATGCAGTGAATTGGGGTGGTGGAGGGAGAGGGACATGACAGAGAACTCCTTTCTGAAAGGGCACGACCACATTGCTACGTAAGCTGCAAGAGAAATGACAGCCAGATCTTCTCCATTTCTGGACAAAATTCATTGCCTTGAAGGAAGGAGAGAAAAAGGGGGGCGGGGGGCTTTACATTGCAACTTGGGTATATAATGGAAAATTTCAAACTAGATGGCCAAAACCAACCAAACCCATGTGAAAACACACATTGCTTACTTGATGAAATCTCACAACAGCAGTAAAAGACTGGAGTACAAAGTAATTTGTAAACCAAATGGTTCAAACAGAAAAATACACCTCACTACAGCACAAAGCAAGTTACTAATTCACTGCAGTAGAAAAGCAATTTGAATCTTGGAGCATGTTTCCTTTGGCTTTTGTTTACTTTGGAGCTGAATGATTTCAAACTACATAGGCAGGATACTAAATAACAATCACAGGGTTTCTGTGCGTATATATTGCATATGTGTAAAGACACATTTGAAAATTATATGAAGACTGGGAATGATTAGAAGCCTTATGCCACAGAAATGTTGCACAGGCATGAGGAATGTATAACATTACTCTTGAATTATTAAGGGTCAGAAGGTCAGCCCATGTACACAGATCTTTCCTCTAAACAAGTTTACCACAGTGACCTCCTCAGAACTGCCTGCATCCTGACATATTTTTGCCCATCTCTGCTCCAGGTTTTTGCGTAGTTGGAATTCCACAGATGGTCCCCATTGCCCTTGTAGAAATGCTCTTTCCAGATGAATTCCCCAGAACAGAACTTCATTTCTTTGACAGCAGAGGGATATTTTCCATAAATTCATGATTCCCAAAAGCACAAGTGGCTAATATTTAGTCATTCCATCATCTTAGAAATTATGGTAGAAGTATAAAAACATTTCAGAAGGCACTGATGTTCCAATAAATCTGGAAGCTCTCTGACCAGCATTTGATAACTGTACATTTAAGGATTTGTGAGTCCCTTCTCCTCATTTCAATATAAATAGTGTATTTGCAGTAAAGCCTAAACTAATGTCATGCTTCTGAAGTTTTAGTCAACTATTTTAAACATGGTATTCTAATGTTCTTTGTTAAACACACAGAATAGTCAATAGTTCAATACTCCAGTCTCTCCCTTCCCTTACTACTTCATTTGTTGATGTTAATGATTTGCTAAGTTGATTTCCCATCAACCACAGCTTCTGTGTTTCTCAAAGTTCCTTGAAGATTACTTCAGTAACTAAAGACATTATGACACAAAGATAAAAGTGAAGATATCCTAGTATATAATTTTCCAGCTGAAGGGCCATGCCTCAACACACTCAGCTGTGCCCATAAACTCTCTTCATGCCATCACAGTGTTTCCCGATGCATGCACATGCACCCTTCAGCAAAATAAGCCACACTTACCACAGAACATTTGCATTCAGAGTCCATGTTTAGCAACCCATTTCCAGGATTTCTGCTTGCATATCTGGTGAAATACTGTAATTCCTGCATTATATATCCATTCTACACAAGGGGCAAAATACAGGTTTCTTCCTCCAAAGAAATTTGGTATAATTAACAACACAATCATTATTAAAAAGAAATAACTTGTCTGTATGCAGAGAGGATGATCATCTTTCATACATGCTAAGTGGACTTACTGAGTATGTTTTTTAGGAAAGAGACAAGAAATCCTGTAACCCAAGATGATACAGAAATGTATATAAGGAAAACCTAAATTTCCTATATTAGCATAATACTTTAAAGGGAAGTCATCAAAGAGAAGCAAGCATGAATAGAATGTGAATAAAGGAAATCTTGATTTAATAGTTGATTTTTAATCTCCTTTGCATTTATACTTCACTGACCTTATAAAAAGTAAATCTCATTTTCACTGCCTGCTGTAACGACTGCAACAAACAGTAACTCTAAAACAGGATTGAAAGGCAGTGAAATAGCCAGCTAAAGATACCTTAGGTGAGTAGTAAAATGGATTCACCCAAATGTGCTTTGATTCAAAATGAAGTTGCTGACTAAAAACTTTCCATTGAGAAAGGTTTCTCCACCTGTGGCTCAGATTTTTAAAGGTTTCAAGTTCACTGCCTCTAAGCCTTCCCAGGAGCTTCACAGATGAGCGTCATTATCTGCCTTAAAATGGGGAGATAATTGTTCCCTTTCTTCTGTTGAACAACTGAAAGACCAATAATGAGTATATTAAGCTGGCCCCTGCTGAGATTTTTAAATGAGCCATGGTGAGCTCCTGCTCCTTGGTAGCACCTTTGCAAATTGCTCCTCACCTGGGTGAAAACACCAAATGCTTCAACTGATAGAGGCTGTGGGATGGGGGGCTGCAAAGCATTAACTGAAAGGAGCCCAACAAAAATCCTTCAACACCAGTGAAGGCTGGTATAAACCTGTCTGGTAACTCCCACAGTATCATCTAATAAGATAAGCTGACTTTAGGCTTCTTTCTAATTCTAAATTTAAGTTTTCTGTTAAAGACTTAACTGTTCAACACTTTCCTCAAAGACTGAAATTCAAGTTTCCTCAAAGCCAAAGCATCACTCTCTTTTTAAAGAAACACACCAGATCAAATTTTAAAAGGCAAACCACTTTTAAGTGAATGTTTTATTTGAAAATATATTAGAATTATCACCAATCTTGAATCTTTAAATAAGTTTAAATGCTCTACTTTTGCTATACAACTCCTCGTGTCTGCAGACTTTTTATTTTCACCTTTCCCTGCAATTTTGGCAATGCAGACAGACAAATGATTTTTTCTTATTTTTCCCTGCTTCCATTGTAGCTGACTCAGGCTCGGTTTCAAATGTCTGCAAAATATATTTGATGTCTGGACTACTAATCCACAGAGGTTTCTTTTTCAACTTGTTTCCTTGGAAGGTGATGGAATCAATTCTATTACTGTTATTTCCAGAAAAAAAAATGATAGAAGTTCAAACACTACTGTTTTGTTTTAAATAGAGCCAGCCTTTGAAATTCAACTACCTGCCAGTGGTCTAAAATGCCTTTTTAAGCAGTTCACATAACATAGCAAGTAATAAACATAAGGCAAAACTTTAGCAAGTATAAAAAGATAGGAAAACACCCACATGCCATTACAGCCTGTTTCGACCTACACATACAATATAAATCAAGCATAAGGTAACAGTAGCTTAACTAATTCTATTAATCTCTATGAGTAAGCGTTTCATTTGGCCATTTTCACATCCTGTAATTATTCCAGAGGAAACACAGGTTAAAGGTTCAACTAGCACTTAAAATGTCTCCTAAAACATAATTATATATACAAGACTTAGCCTGTGGGCAAAACTGGGAAACCTACAACACAAAGCATTTATTTTTCCCAAATAAACTGCTGACTCCAATTATAACAATAACATTTTTTTACCATTATTAATACTCAGTTCTATGCAAAGTGTATCTCAAAAGGAAAAACTACCTGCAAGCTGCACAATTTGGGCCATAAAGCCTTAGTATTCAACCATAATAAATGGTTAAAACCGATTTATGAGCCCCCTCTTCCAGTTCACTCAAAGGAAGAATCACAAAAGTGCAGTCATAGTTGTCAATTGCTCCGTGTTCTGTAGGGGATCACTGCAATGGCACAGGCTCAACGGGCAGCCCTGTTTGTTTAACAGTAAAATATGATTTTCAATAAACACAAAACCCCTATTTGCTTTTTTTGCTTTTGGAACAGAAACTGATTTCCAAAGATGGAAAGGGAGCCCACAAACTGTGCATGCCATGATGTACCTGTTTATCTAAACTGCTCTTAGGGAAGAAAAACAAAACAAATCAAACAAACAAAACAACTGCAGCAACCAAAAAAAAAACCAAAAACCAACTAAGAAAATAATAATAAAAAAAATACAAACCACAACAAAAACCAGAACAAGTCAAAAAACTCCATAAATTTAAATTACCAGGCATGCAGCGGGAAAAGGCTGAGAAGTGGTGAGCATTCAAAATAGGCAGGAATTCAAGTCAAACAGATAAAATACTTCCAGAGAAATCTTGCAACTTTTATCTACAGAGCCCATTAATATCCTTTCTAGTAAATATGCATAGTAAGTGCTATATGCAGTATATATTAATTTGAAACAAAGACAGTCAATTGTATTAATTTGCTATTGGCAATTTTTAAAGCACATAAATGAAAGGCTATTCACCATAATAAAGTAGGCCCTGACTCTACTCAGCTATGATGTCCTGATTTTTGGATGTGAAAGCATCAACCTGAGGTGTTCATAATGAAGTCTGTAAGCACCAGTTCAAAGTCTGTGTTCTGGAAAACATCATCTTCTCTACTTATTTCAAGAGCTGCAATTAATGGAACCTGGCAAGCAAGTTCCAAGGCTTTATTTTAAAATTACAAAAAAAAAAAAAAAAACAACCTGAAAAGCTCATGAAAGAAGTATTAGTACTAAAAATGGTCTAAGTTCTCACATTAGGAAATACTAGAATTAAGGCTGTTCATGAAGCATGAATTTAAACCTCATATATATTCATTGCAATGACTTTGCCTAATATTAAAAAAAAACAAGTTATCTATGCAACCAAGGGGGGAAAAAGAGACAAACCAAAATACCCCAAGCTAAACGGCAATGCTCCTGTGACCATCCTGTTTCAGGCGATGCAAAAATCTATGAAATCACTATGGCACTTGGTATAAAAAGATTGTATAAAACATGAAAAGGAGAGTTTCAAAAGATAATAAATAGCTACTATAGTGTCAAGCTGGAACTTAAATACAAAGCAAAATTACCATATTATATACTGAGAAAGAATTTTGGTTTACATATTTTTGCATCATTTATTTTTAAAAACATTCCACAGTTTTACTATAAAACCCCAAAACCACTCTTAACTGGTTTTGACATATTTTTAGAGTTCCTCCAATGTTTTCCTTTCCTTGGCAATTTTTCTTCAGACTTGTATTAATATCTCACTCACCAATGCCGACAGCTAATGGATTAGTACAGGTATCTGCCAAAAGTGGCAAGCTCCAAAGTACAGGCAACAGAACAAAGCCCAGTATATGTTTTATGTTTTGGACACATTTCCTAAATGTTTTAACCTTCCAATATCCAGACATACAGCAAGATCAGAGAGCACCATGAAAGGAATACCCAAGTATCTTCTACAAAATAAAGCACAAAACTGTGTCTTCAGTAAGATACCTCTTTGCCACTAGACCTATTTGCTGGTTGTTCCCCACTTGAACCAGTTTGTATTGATGACATCTAGGGAATAAAGAGGGAATGGAAATGTCAAAGCATTGTTTCTCCAGTTCTAGTGGGAGGAAACCGCAGATAACTCCAAGGTCTCCCTGACCTTCTAGCACTATGGGGCAATCTTTACAAAGGTCCAAGCGTTCTCACACAGCTCCTGCTCTGTACAAGGTACAGATCTTTCTGTTAACAGTCGGCATTCAGCTGCTCTTGTCCTACTTCTCTTCTGCCAAAAAAACTACTCATGTACAATGTAATCCCAACACAGCATAGGATCCTGTCCCAAACGTAGGTCTGTTTTCTCAGTCCATTTCCCTTCCTTCCTCCTTGCTCAGTATCAATCCCTGGAACAGGTTGCCCAGAAAACCTGTGGCTGTCCCACCCGTGGAAGTGTTCAAGGCCAGGCTGGATGGGGCTCTGAGCAACCAGGTCTAGTGCAAGGTGTCCCTGTCTGTGCCAGGGGGTTTGGAACTCAATGGTCTTTAATGTTCCTTCCAACCCAAACTACTCTATGATTCAATGATCTAGATTGGAAATGGGAATCAACTCTCTGCATTAATAACACTTTCATTTTGATGGCAAAACTGGCAAAAGAGCAGGGCTTCAACATTTTGCTTGCTGGCAAGAGTCAAGTTCCGTTAGTTTACAGTAGGAACACCAGAAGCAGCTTAGCTTAAAACATCATATTTGCCCATGGTAGGCTCAAGATTTCCCTTCCTCTTTCTATTCCAGTGCCAGCAAGTTGCTCCATTTACACAGAACCACATTACTGCTACTGAGCACTGGTGAGCCCATTGCAACCATTCGCTGCTTGTTTTTTCCTCTCTGTCAGTGCAAGAGGAACTCCTGAGTCATACTGAAAGTTTGCTGGGCAAGAGCTCAAGTCAGTGCAGATGATGTGAATTATTCAAGCATTCCAAACATGTCTCTTCTCAAAGATCAGTCACTTGATGACTTATCACTTATCAAAGTCACTTATCAAAGATAAGATATATTTTTTAAGAGAAAGGCACGTGGTAAAAAAAGTGGAAAGGTTTATATGGAATCTGAGTGGATTCAGACATCTCTAGCAATGAACCTTATTCAGCATGCAAAGATTTTATAAATTGAGTGCTACTTTTTCTTAAAGCATAAGGCATCTACAAAATTTGCATAAGAAAAATAGTGTTCACTTGATATATACGAATATCAGATGTATGCTGATACTTAAAACTGGGGAAATGACAGTCAATTAGAGAGAAACATTAATCAAAACAAAAACAGTATGCGAATGCATTCATTGTCAAATGTAAATTTTTCTTTTTGTTGGAGGACAGTATGACAGCATACACCTGTTGTTTACAACCTTACAACATTGCTAATGAAAAGGTGCCAATGCAAACCAACTCATGAACTATCCACATCGCTGAGTAGAAAGAAACCAAGGCCCTGGTTCAGCAAGCACCTACTTTTGCTACAGGTTACCCACCTTGAAAGTTCAAAGCAATGTCTCACCCAAAATGAGCTGTCAGCCTACAATAATATTTCAACACTTGGGGATAAAACAAGAACCTAGGAAAGAGTCACAGCAACACTGTATAATCTGTGAAGTGTGATGTACACTTTCGGTTGGGGAATAAAATTCCCTGTTATTTTTGTCACAGATGGTCTGTGATGGCTCAGTCACTGCCCACTAGAGCAGATATTGGCCATGGGGTTGCTACAGCTGCGGTTGAAGGGCAGAGTTAAAGCTGATGGCTGTTCATTTCTAGAAGATGCCCAGTGCTGCTGATGGTGAGGCATGGTATACTCTGTAAGTCACAAGTTACTTCAGCTGTTCTGTACAAGGGGCCTACCTCGCAGGACAAGTGTTAATCAGCTCCAGTTTATAATCCCTTATCCAGTATGTCCCATAATTATTTTCCTCAAGAACACCACTGTCACAGGCTAGTGCTCGACCTATTTGTGCAAGATGATACACAGAAAATAACCACCTGGGAATCAGCTATACAACTTTCAATTCCCATTATTGACAGGAAAGAAAGGACGTGATGAGCAAATTTAACACTTCCACTAATTATTAGTGCTTTGGAATATTTTTTTCCTAGAAGATCAAAACCACAAACCCTAATCAGTGGTCTTCATCAAAACACAATTCCAAGAAAGCAAGAAAATCTCCTGCTCTTGTCACTACAATCCCATTTGACCTTGGAGTGGGTGCAAAACAGCCCTGGGCCTTCTGCAGCCAGCCTCTACACAAGTCAGGGTTCTGTCCCCAACTCCTGCCGCCACAGCATCACATTTCCCTGCAGCACCCCAAGCTACGGTAGCCATTCCTGACACAATGCTGAGAACGACTCTAGAGCTTCGTTAAGGATTAGTGTTTTCAAAACACAGCAGGTTGAGAAGGGGAACAAACTTGCTAGATCTACTCACCTCTGCTTATCTTAAATGCCGTGATCACTAGGAACATATTTAGAATCTTAAAACATATGGGTGTTTTCCAGATTTTTTCAGTACAGCATGCAATTATAAAGCCAGATTTCATAAGAGGATTTTATGGATTCAATAAAATCAAGCATCTGTCATCTTCTTACATTTCATTTTTCAGGTGAAACCTGCTCACCTGTAAGACTATTTCCCATAATTATGTCCTTTGCAAAATACTTAAATATGTATGGTTTGATTTACTAAGCACTTTCCAGTTACACCGTTACCTCACTGTACAGATATACAACCCCCCCCATCTAAGCCTGAAATCTTTTATTACACTTGTGAAACTCCACTATGAAAAAATCCAGCTGATAGTTACACAGACAGGCAGCAGACCTACAGCAGGCACACCATGCTGACAATGTGCCTTTTTAAGAAACAAAACTGAAGAAATTATGATGGCACTGACATTAAATAGCAGCACTGACATTAACCGATATTAAGCAGTAAACTTAGGACTAAAGAAGGTGGTTTACAACAGGCAAAAACATACGACTGTCAGTGTTTGAGAACAATTTGTTCAGATTTGGCTACTTCTCTAACATGCACATACAGAAAATTTCAGTCCCACAAACAGAAAATCACTGTATTCCATTTTTGGTAATTCCTCACACTTCACTAATTAATTTTTGTTTCCTTCCATCGAGCAAATACACAGAGAAACTTCCTCACATGCATGTAAATAAACACAAATATGTACTTAATTTTTTAAAACCTTGATTTTGCCCTGTCTTCATTTGTGAATGTCACAAATTGAAATTCAAGTTGTGTACTTCAGCAGAAATATTCATAATACACTCGAGAACATATCAAGGCATTAAGCACACTGTGTATCAAGCAAATTAGTCAAAGGCTTTTTTTTTTTTAACTACATCAATTAGTATTTCTGGATAAGAAAACATCTTCTATGATAGGCAAAAGGATAATTCAGCTGTTGCTATTAGCTCACTTTCTGGTTGTAACTTCCAGATACCACATTATATGATTTAAAATGGCCCTCAACAAGTTACTATTAATTTGACATTTACATTGGTGCCATTAGTATTAATTTTGAGTTATCATTCTGAAGAACAAGGATTTTAATCTAATAATTGTATGACTAAATAGGAAACTAATACTAATTATCAAAGCAACTATTATTTTAAAGTTATTATAAGAGTAATTATTTGTACAACTGGGCCTTGCAAATCAAGAGGATAGAGCTGATTTTGTGTTATGTAAATGGTACGTTTTCTGTGTGTTTTTCATCTTTATAACAACTAGTTTTCTCTAAAGACTGGAGGCTCAATAGCTGAGTTAGAAAAATCTGGCTTCACTCTCTTTGCTCACCTGGATGAATAAATCCTGGTCCCACAGAGAACAGAATAATTTTATTTCCTTATTATCAACTTCCTCTGAAATACAGAAAGTCCTCTTTAAAATACTGCCAGGTACTAAAAACAGATTTAGCATTTTCTTAAAACAGGAAGATTTGTAGTAGGAGATGAGCTCCCCATAATCCATCTGTTTCCAGTTGGTTTTATTCATATTACCAGACTTTCCAGATGTTGTGCTCTTCATCCTTTGTCCCTCTGGAACGATAAACTATGTTCCTCTTACAATCTCTTTATATCTACCCTTACAGTCAAACATTATAAATAATTTTGAAATGAGACGTGTGTTAAATTCTTATTTTCTGTAGAGATTTCCAAGACCAGCATTCACCAATTCCCTGTCATGAACTACCTACAGGGAAGGGAAGGGAAGGGAAGGGAAGGGAAGGGAAGGGAAGGGAAGGATGGAGTGTGCTTCTTGGTGCAGGGATTTGGGCACTGGGGAGCAGCAGCATGGGGTTAAGTCAGCTGGAAATAAAACTAGAGTTAGTTCTGCCTCCAGTGAGCCATTTATACATATTGAAAGGAGGAGAAGCAAAGAAGAAAACAAATTCCAGACCTGCAGGTGTGCTAACAAATTAAAACTGGAGCAGGAAAAGAAAAAAATCTGCTATAGCCTTTCAGCCCCTTGCCTCACCTCAGCACTCCTTGTGGTATAACCTTTATTCTAAGGGGAACTGCACACAGTCAGTCTTACCCGTAATCAGGCGGTGAATAACTGCACAGACTGGCTGATTCTGCTGCTGCCCCTAACCAGTGCCAGTTGCCACCTGGAACAAGATTACCCAGGCTATTAAAAGATGGAGAAAAGAAAAGAACTGGCTTCTCTCTTGAGTACAACACAGTAACTCAGAAACAGACATTACCGGCAACTATGAAGTATGTTACACCAAGAAAGTTTTCAACCCCACATGGCACTGTCTTCTGGTTTCTCAGGAAAGCATTGAAGAGAAGGTTATTCCAATAAATCAATTGTACTTCTCTACTTGCATGACTTCTTCTCAGTATGAGTTACCACAATACACTAGAAAAGAGTGTACTTGTGAGGTTGTTGTGTGCTCTGCCTCAAAAATTCATAATCATAAAAAGTCTTCCCAAATCTCCAAATGGTATTCTGCCTCTGTACGTGTTCCACTTGGAATTTTCCATATCTAGTAAAAATGCTGTTCTTTCCTTTATGAACAACAAGAATTTTTATGTTATGTCACCATGTTCCTTCAAACTAAGAAGAGGAAGAAACTGAGCCATGTAGCTGAGGCGTCAGTATTTTAACACACTGGATAGAGCTTTCCACAGAAACCGCACATACACTTTTAAATAATTCATTTTTTTTAATACAGAGAAAACACAAGCCATGATGTTGCTATGAAAAGGTTCATGTTGTAAGTACGCTTTCCAAAATTAAAAATCACTATAAAAGAAGCAAGCTTCTGTGCTTTGTGTTCACAAAATGGAAAAGTGTACTTTTATGACTGCAATGAAATTGTTTTCCTGAGAAAAATACCAAATGGAATGGAAAAACTGTCACATCCAAGACTTGTCCTCACCACGGACATTTACTCTGAAGTAGAGCAGAGCACACAGACAGCAAGAAGTCACGTAGCACTCATATTCAGAGCAGGGAACTAAGAAGGATCTTGAGACACTATTTAAGCATTGAAAGACAATACATCACTCAAACACACCTCAAAAACTCAGGAAGATCTTGTGAAACAGAGGACTCCATAGAAGTACCCTGGCAGAGCAGGTCTTTGGTTTGGAGTTTACTCTGGCTTACAAACATAAACCTAAAGACACCTCTACAAAAAAACTAACGGCAAGTATACTCTGTGGATAGATTTTATTGTCCTAATGTTTATTTTTTATGATCACATCTCCAACCTAATAGGAGGAATTTAACCCTTTTGCTTTAATAGAAGAAAGCCACTAGTTCTTCTTTTAAGAACTGCTTAGTAACCAAAGTCTCCCTGAGCAAGTACCTTGCCTAAGGCAGTAAATCTAAGACCTGTTAGGGCAAACCAATACTGGCAATCCACAGCAAGATTTGAGATTTGGAATTGAGAGTCTTGGGATTTGAGAGTCTGGGCCACAACTCCTACATAGCTTCAAAAGGCAGTTCGCATGTTGGTACTATCAACTCTCAATATGAGGAGAAATTTACCTGATCAGAATGACTTCTCAAAAGACCCTGTCATCCTACACAGATTTTGCCTCCCTGTGCAATTCCAGTTTCTTCTGAAAGTTCCCCAACAACCACCTACCCTACTAGGGGAGAAGGATGGTGGGGAAATACCGACTTTTATAATCCAATCAAAACTCACAGTTTTGGCAACTTCTGGGTTTTTGTCATGTGGACAAAACCCCCACAGCTGGCTCTGCATGGGCTCAAGCCAGATTTCTTCCAGTTAAAGAGCTGTCCTCCAGCAACCCTGCGCTGGAGTGAATTATCTTGACCTGGTTTTCCTTCTTGCATATTTTTCCCCAGCACTTTCCTATTAAACTAAATGTCTAGCACACACATACACTATCACTCCCATATACACAGCATGCTGGGTACACTTACACTATACATTTATGTGAAGCATACATACAGTAACTATGTTACTTGCCACACTTCAAGCAGACTGCATGAGTGCATCTAGAAGAGTTTGGCCCTATCCCAGTGACTTCTGACCAATTTGTTGCAACAATCCCAGGTCAGGTGACAAATTCCTCATTTACAGGAATGAGTCTCAGTCTTTCTTACAACTCAGAGTGAGTTTCCCCCCATTAGCAACAAGAGCTCTCCAAACCAATGCATGCTTGCTTTGGGGTGGGGGGAAAAGGGGCATGACAAGAAGACCAGAAAACAGCTGTTAACACAAAGAACAGCCCTGAAGTCAATGCAGAGCATTGTAACTCCATTCTACACCTGCTAAACCTTTTCCCTGAACCTTATTAGAAACAGCGCTCGCCCAGCCGAGGAGGGAATTCGAGGGTCTCTGCAGTGCACTCACACCACAGGGAGCTGTGCTAGAGCAGCCCTGTGCTGCTGGAGTGTTTTCCACAGCCTCTTCATTAAAGCCACTCACTTTACAGGTCAGCGCTCTGGCAAGCCTGCTCCTTGGTGAGGCCTGCTGCTTCCACAGTGGCAGGGTGAAGTAGCCACAGCTGTACCAGCTGCACGTTTAATGCCGAGCACAGGCTCCCAGCAGCTCACATAATACGAGTTCGGTGCAGCAGGCAAGATTACACATTAACAACCACGAGCTAAACAGGAGCAATTAGAGAACAGCTAGGGAGTGCTCAAATGTGTAACCAGATACTCTCGCCGCCAATACATATCAATACAGCATATAAAAACACGCTCAAGGACCACGGCTCTCTACCTCTGAGTGTTGCAGCTGGGTGGTCTTGCAATGAAAAGGATGTGTTAAATCAAATTGTGTCCACCTATAAAAGAGAGTCAGCCATAAACTGGCTGCTGACACTTAGAAAGTGCTCCAATCAATGCTGCCAGTAATTTGAATAAGCCTGAAGAGGACATTCCTGGACAAGGTGATGGCTGACCGTGGCTTTTCATAGGAAAGCAGTACTGACAGGGACCTCCTGAATGGTAAGTCTAATGCACGATTTCCTACTTTTACACCAAAAGCTCTCTCCATACAAAACAGTGGAATGCTCTATACCTACACACCCAAAGCTTGACAGCTGCTTTGCCAATAAGGCTCCACATTTTCTGCTACTCCCGATCCCACTACGAACATGACGCACTGCTAGAAACTGAACAGGGACTCCAAAACACCAAGCCATGAAAAGAAGAAACTGTACCAATTCACAGGTCCTAAAAGAAAAGATGAGAATAAATGTATTCATGTATACGCAGACACAGCTCCTGAGTGACAAAGAACAAACACTGTTTAATAGAATGAGTAGGTACAATGTAGAAGGGATTTTTTTAATTACATCCACCAGATTACCTGTGGAAAAGGCTGATTTTCAGGAAAAAAAATTAAAACCACAGATATTTGGCTATGTAAAGCAGCTGCTTCTAAAATACGGAGGAATAGCACGAAAAAGGAATCTTGGGAAGTTGTACAAGGACTGGAAGACTGTGCAGGAAGCTGGAAAGACTATAAAGGAGATGACAGCAACACACAGATAGAAGCACAGAGATGTGAGCGGTAGAAAGGAAACTGGAAGGACAGTAACATTTTTAATGGGCTGGAACATCAAACATATGAAAGGAAAAATTCCACATGCAAGATTTCAAGGCATCCATTTGCTCCCTCCTAGACTAAAGGAACGTCAAAAAGCAACAGATGAAACAAAAGTCAAAAGTTAGGTGAAAGCCATGAAGGAAAATGGCCATTCTGGTGCCAAATGATTCTTCACCCCACAATTTTTAATTTCTGGGAAATGTACGTTACTTTGACTGTCAATTGGCTTGTGCTTTTTATGGCTTCTGGGATAAAATTAACAGGCCAGTGAATTTTAAAAGCAGTTTCAAAGAATGTTTACCAGGCTGCTTTCAAGATTTCTGGAGAATGTGAATTAGCAAATATGTGGTTTTAATTTAGAAGCTTATAAAGCAAAAAAATTACTTTTTCTTCTCTGAGATTAGTTAGTGGACATGTAAATAAACACAGCCAATGTGGCAGAAAAATTCAATAGAATTTAATACACTGGAGTTAGGACTAGATAATTCACATTCCAGAGCTCTGGAAACACCAGCCCATGAAGCAGAAGGTGTGAAAGGAAATATTTTAATAGGTCTCTGATGCTGAGGGTGGTGTCATCTGATTGGAAAATAGCAAATATAATACCCATAACATGACAAAGAAAAATGCAGTCTGGGCAAAGAAAGTCCAGTTATTCTGATTCCAGAAGAATGCATGGCTTTAGCACAACTACTCAGAGGGGGAAAAAAAAGGGTTGAAGAAATTGAAGAAAATGGGAATAAATGTGTCTGCATTAAAAACAAAACAAAAACAAACAAAAACCAAACAAAAAAAAAGAGAGAGAGAAACGTGTGACTAACTTTTTTCTTTTCTAAAATGTGAGCATCTCTTATAGGCATCATTTATCTACCCTGCAACAAAGCCTACACTAGCATGACATAAGGAATTCTTTAGTGAACTCAGAGGGGAAACTTGAAGTACATATTAGAGTATGAATGGATTGAGTAGCTTATAGAGCTTTAAAAAGGGAAAACACACACCATGCAGAGATTATTAGTGTACCTCCAGAAGCAATTGTTCAGAAAGTCATTTTATTTAATACTTTTACCAGTGAACTTAGCAAGGAAAAAAAAAAAACCACAAAAACAAACAACAAAAAAAACCCCCACCAACAGTACCTTATTAGAAGCAGCTTCTAATGCAAAGTCAGGAGATATAATCACCGTGCAGAAGGACCATTTAGAATATCACACAGAATTTAATGGATAACTTTGAGATATGTAAGCATGAAGCCCTGTAGCATAAAATGGAAGGCTAGGTGCATGGAAGCACCCGGACATGAAGCTATTTATCAACTGGAAAAGTTCAAGGAGGGAAAATACCTTGTTGACCATACTCCTCGCTAACAGATTACTGTGACCTGCCAACATAATGCAGGTGTGTCAAAGGCAAATATGATCTGAAAAAATATCAGGAGTTATGTGACCAGCAGAGATAGGAAAGCAGAAATGTCATTGTACTTCAGGAATAGCACATGAAAGTCTGGTCATTCCCAGTCCAGAAAACTGACTACAAATCAGTGGCAGAAGGGGATTTACAGGATGCTACAGAAGTGGAGAGCCTCTCTCAAAGAAGACAACAAAAAGCTCCCCACCAAGACAACCAATCAACAACAAACTGTTGAGCAAAACTAGCCCAGCAAAATAAATGGTGGGATAATGACCCCTCTACAAGTGCCAAAACACAAAAGACACCAGAAAAAATTGGCTTGCTGTGCTTGAACTTCCACAGGTGGTTGCTCAGACTAGGAAACTGACAGTTGATACAAGTTTCCATTTGCTGAATGTGGGATTTTAACAATATCATTTCTCCCTGATTACATGCAAATCTGCAAAGAGTTTACATTCCTCCTCACAGGGAATTTAAACCCCACCGAAATTAACAGGATACAAAGGCCAAAATCTAAATACCAGACACCCAAATATTAAAAATTCCAAAGGAATTCAGACATACAATTCTTAGAGTCTTTTGACTGGAATCCAGTGCTGAGTTCTGTTAGGTCCCAACAAATAACCAAGGTGAACGAAACAAACAGGAATAAAAGCCTTCTCACCCCTACAAAAGAGAACTCAAATTTGTCTGCCTGTGGTGCAAGCTGCTTCCTTCAAGTAAGGAAGATAGCACTAGACTATCTGGCCACAAGAAACCCTTGAACTAAAAAGAAAACCAAACCAAACTGAGCTACCTTCCCACCCACACCAAAAAAAAAAAAAAAAAAAATTAAAAAAAAAAAAATCGAACTACTATAACAGAACTTATAAACCCAAGTTGAATTGTTCAAACTGTGCCCCTGAAGTGAAATTGGGGCACTTCTAAAGATGACAGGCTGATCTCCACAGGTGCTGAGGAATCCCTCTACAGTCAGCTTTGACTCATGTTGGCATGGGGCTGATGCTGTCTCCACCAGCACTCCCCCACCCGGCCCAGAAGATTGGGTTTGGACATCTCTGGTCCATAAGTCAGGGCCAGGGTCCATTTAGAATCTATGAACAGGTTTCATAACACCTGCCTGGACCGCAAGGCCAGAAGCACATCCCTTGAATAAGCAGAAAGTGAAAAACCTTCTTTCCAGCCTCAATATACTCAATACCTTAGTTTGATACATGTCTCAACCTGTTTTTCCCCTGCTGTTCATTTTTGGAAGTTACTCAAATATTTCTTACTGTTCATGACAGCTGATACTAACCCAATGTGTCCTTGGTTTCTTCTCCTAAACACACCCCATTTGTAGTCCTAAAAAATACTGGCATGGCTTTAAGTGCAGCCTTGAGCTGTTCTAGGGATGCTTTTGATATCACTGATGTTTTAAAAAGACAGGATATCCAAAACAGTCCTTGACATAGATAAGCAAGATGTAAATAATTTTTATATTTGCACAGAAAAATTCCCTTTCAATAGAAAGTTTCTTGGGCTCCTATTTGGACTGAACAGAACTGAAAGCAGACTTGGCAAAGCAACAAACTGCTCTTCATGGCAAATGCAAAGTAAGAAAATACTTGCAATTCTTTTACTTCCTTCCAGCTCTTGTTCAAAATCAGCTTATTAAATACTTCTACAGTTGCCCCAAAAGGAAAAGCAATTTAAACAACAGATTTTTAAAGGCATTTTTAAATATATAGTTCTCATAAATATTGTATCTCTGATATCGTTTACTGGACTTCTGTTTTTAAACTCTCTAATGTCTACAGTTATAAAAACAAACAAAAACTTCTGAAATTACAGATCAATACTCGAAGTGGGAAAAAGTGCTTCCATACTTGAAGTTTCTAATAGTTTTATATGCATGTAACATCAGGAGTGACATGAGACAAGCATTAGGGATAACCTACTTTAGGAAGGACACAGAGTCATTGGATGAACAAAATAAAGGCAAAAGAAAATACAGAACATGAGGGTCAAAACAATTAAGAAAGGGGAAAAAAAACCCCTAAGATTTAATTTTCAAAAGAAAAGGAGTTCAAGAAATCCCAAAATGTGAAGAGAGAGAATAAAGCCAACAGAAAACTTCAAAGATTGCAAGGTTCTGTTCTGCCAATGATGTGCGCAAGATCCCTATTACACTCATTTAACTGCCTTCAACTGGAAAGTCCTTAGGCATCATGCTTTAGGCACAACATGTCTGACAAGCGCCAGTGGTTCCATGGAGCAGCGTTACTGGACAGATAAATCAGCAAATTTACTGTCCAGGTAAATTGGTGCCTGATGCTTAACACTAACATGAATACAACATCTTGCCTGAACAGAGCTGGACTGGGTTATGGCATGCAGCTGAATATTGTACACTGAAGGAAAAACACATGTCCAGGAGTGAAAAGTTGAAAGCTAATTCTCAACCAGGGCTCAAGCAGGCTATTATGGAACATGCTCTTTCCTGAACACAAAACACGAAGGAAATCAATGTGAAAGAAAGCAAAAAATTTATACATTCTTCCCTTCCTCTTTGGAAGAATAAGGCCTTCAAATGGTTTCTCGTTAACTTTCCCAGTGCATGTTTGCTTTTTCCAAGAAAAAGGAAAAAGGGAAGTAACCAGCTGGTAAATTTATATACTACTTGAGGGGAATTCCATCCATTCCTGCACCCTGGGTATTCCCATGTCCCAAACAGACCAGTTTGAACACTGATTTCATGACTCCATATTCCTTCTCTTGGATGCAGGTCCTTTTTTCAGGAGATGTGTTGCCAGTACCTCCACCACCTCACCATTGTTGGAAGTGAGGTCCAACACAGTGAGTCAAGCACACTGTGAACGCAGTGAAAGGTTCATGTGAAACATCATCTCCCCCACTACAAGTCTACCAAAAGGAGGGGCTGATGCTCCTCTGCTTGCACAAAGATCCTTTTGGTGCAACACCATGCAGATCATGCCCAAGGAATTGTGGTTTATAGCTTCCTTCTCAAGAACTGTATGCCTTCCTCTCTTTCCTCTCCTAAGCACACCTTTAAGAGAATCCCCAAAATATTTTGTTTACTATATTCAAAGGGTCACCCTACCTATGTAGTAACATGGCCAATGTGGATGATTTTTCAAAGCTGTTAACAATGATCCAAAACTTATATCAGAACTGGGTCTACAGACATAGTTATTCTACAGAAGGTGATGCCATGCACGAGGGAGGAGAGTGAACAAACTGTCCATATCCCCATTAAAACCTGTAAACTCTCTAAGCTTTACAGGATGTGCAGCTTGGCAGAGGCATGAATGAAGCGAAAGAGTCAAGAGAACAAAATAATAGATTAACAATTTGCAACAAGGCAGCAGAGTGTGACCAGACAATAATCAAGACAGGAGGTCATTATTTTTCCCAAATGGGAAATGTAAATCCAGTAGAGAAAAGTAAAAAGCAGACAAAATATTTCTCCCAATAACAGTGTAATTTATGAACAGATCTTTCAAGCTACAAAATTGTAACAGGCAGGGTTGTTTAAAATAGGAATTATTATGACATTCTTTACTGAAGCCCATGCCACTTTATCTTCATTCCAGAGATTCACAGAAGTTTCTATTTAGAAACAGTTAGAGGGCTTAAAATGATGCTGCTCTCAGGCTTGCTGAGGCATAATACTAAAATATGGATTCATAAAAATTAACATTTAAGTCTAACAAAAGATGTTTTGTTTAAATTACGTACACTCCAATAATGGCTTTCATGATTTTTTGTACTTTAAGGTGTATAAAAATAGACTGTTTAGTTGACAGTAAAAGAAACAATATTTTATAACCTCAAAGAAATAGGTTACCATAAAGGTTTTGTAAAATTAAAAGGGGCATATTTTCCACAATACTATGAAATTCAATTCCTCTTGAGAAAGAAATATCAACATTTATCTACAAAAAGGCACATACATAAATTAGCATCTGCTTGATCAGTTGCAGATTTCCAACCTCCATATACCAGTTACACTCAGGAATATTTGTTAATATCAGTAAATCTCTTAGTCATCTACTGATTATTTTTTTTCCGGGCAATCTAAAACTTGTTTTGCAGCTGAATTCCTACAGACAAATGCAAAATACATATAGGATATAATTTGGTTGCATCACTCTGTAGCTGCAGAGCTAACTTAAGATTTGCTAGCCCTCAAAATCTCCCTTAAAACTAAACTAATAATTGCAATAAATTGTACTTTATACTTAGATAACTAAAATGTGTTATGTACTTTTTCTAAGATACTACCATCCTAACTTAACTTTAAAAAACAGAAACCTGAAGAATATCTGCAACTGTTTATACATGAAGAAATATTTCGAGACTCCAATACTGTCTTAGCTGTTCAGATGATTTAAATACATGCCTATTTTCATTTCATAAAATGTTGTATCACAATTCGTATGTGGCACTTGGGGCTTTTTTAGAGTTATCTTCAAGGTAGGGGTCATGCTTCCTATATATGATGTAGAGCAAATGGTTCCTTCTGGGAGCAACCAGAAGCAAAGACGAACAACTCTTTGATGGGTTATTTCCCAGGGAATGAGCTTTCCTACACACACACTGATTTTGGAACAAAAGCAGTTTGAGACTAGACACTTTTCAACCTGAAGATGTGACACGTACAGGACAGGACCTAACCTCACTCCACAGCAGCTGTCTGAAGTATCAGCAGGGTAAAAAAGCGCTCTCCAGCCTGGGTAAGCACTTGTAGAAGCCAATGAAGACCAAGAAGAGTTAGTCTGAGTAGAACACCTAGAGCAGCACATCACTTCCAGCCACAGAGGAACACTGATCTGCAATGCTTGAAGAGCACAGTTAATCAGCAAAAGCAAAGGCTCAGTATAAAAGCGCTTAGATGTCGCAACGAACTGTTGAGTCATTTTGATGCTCACAGAGATTTCTGTGCATCAAAACCAGTCAAAACAATTTGGCCCTTGTACAAGCTCTCAGGAAGAGCCATAAATTGGGATTAGATTTAAATTACATTTACCACTCTCGCTTTAGCAAACCATCAGCAGCAACTAATTCTCCATTCACAGATTTTAGTATAGGAACTACATGGGGAAAAAACAATCCGTGACACTTTTAAGTATGTTACTCTATCTGAAATTGATCTGCTTAACACACAACCTAAAGCTAAGTTTCTCAAACAATCCTTTTTAACACTTAGCTAAACCAAACACTTGCTAAAACAAACAAAATAATTGGCAATCAACAAAATGTTTGAGGTTTGGGCCTCTTTTCACAATTTACAGTGCAGACAAAAAGTAAAATACGTCAAGTTTTCTTAAATGAGATTTAAGTATCTTCATGAAAGCACCATGTTCATCTCAGTAACAAAAAAATCAAAAAAAGATAAATGAGAAACCCTCTTCATCAGAGGGAGAGGAGTTACACCACTCTGTGGGGGAAAGTATTATTGTACAGTAGCTCATATTCATGTAATAATTTTTAAATGTGCTGACACGCCATTTGCTACGCCAGGAAAGTGGTGTGGCTGCTGCCTCTTGCACTGAATCTTGGATTTGCTGAATGTGAAAAGCACATATCAGTGGTTCCATACCATGAGATCACAGAAGGTTGATGCAGGGAGTCCCAGCTGACTGGATTAATTTTGTCCATGGCCAAGCATAACACTGGTTTAGAGCCTCACACTCTATCAAGGGAGAAATTCTAATTGGATCTAACAAAGAGCTCACTGCTTAGGCACACGTGTCAGAAAATAGTTTCCACATCACATAAACTGTACTGCTAAGGAGAATTGTAAAAGGACATTTTCAGAGCTCTGGAATAATGACACATTATATTACACACATTGCTTTCAAGTATATTTCTTTCAGGAAAGTATCATGTAAATTATGAATAATGCATTTACTCGGGTAACAGCAGGTATGGTGAATCAAGGCTGGGTTCAGATAGAGTTGCTGCCATTCATTTCAGCTTTTACTTCACTACAGGCGAATTTGTTCTACAGTTCAATGCAGGAAAATATGATGGAAGATGCTTCCCCAGAATCTTATTATTTAATCTTCAAAATTATATACTAGAAGGGAATAAAAAACAATGGTGAAAAAACAATGTTATGCCATATGAGGGTGGAAAAAACACTTAAATTGTGGGAAAAGAAAAACTACATCTCAGCTTCCCACTGAAGCCCCTCCACCTGCCACTTCTCTGTGAGAGGCATCTCAGTCTTCATAACTAAATGTGCACAACAGCAGAATTATGAGTTGAGAGTGCCACACTACTACAAACCCCACAATGCTATCTATTCCCAACAACCTTTCTTCACCAACACATGCCTGACTCTCTGCTCATGCCCCTCTCCCATTTACTTTCCAAGTGGAATGAGCCTACCTGGGCATCCCCTCTGCTCCAGCAATACAGGAGAGAAGGTTGGCAAAGCAAAACATGGGAAAGAATCCTCCCCCAGCACCATCGTTGCCCAAAATACTCAACGTTATCACAGTAATCCATAGCACATTAATACCTTTTCTTTGGTAGGAGTACCAAGAAGGATTTGGAGTTTTTAAACATCTGTGACAGAACACTGGAGCAGATTGCCCAGTGCGGTTTTAGAGTTTCCCTTACTGGAGATATTGAAGAACCATCTGGATGCAATCCTGTGTCATGTGCTCTGGGATGATCCTCCCTGAGCAGGGAGGTTGGACCAGACGACACACTGCTTAGGGATGCTCAAAAGTTTGCAAGTTGGACCCTGCAGCTGAAGGTTGCAAGGGGAAGCAAATGCATGGTATGACAAGTCAGGTGTTCAGAATTCTGAAACTGCTGAGACAAATGGACTGTCTAGATGGAAGCAACTAATAACAAATCAACAGGAGGAATCTTTTAAAGTATTTAGAGGCTGCACCATTTATTTGTCCTCAGTAGCCCCCTTATCTCAAGAAAGGTATTTCATGCTCTTGATTATAATTAGAGGAGAATACTGACCAACCAGGAGGTAAAAGCTGTAAAACATCACTACAGCCACTCCAATGGCCAGGGGTCACTGCCACACCACATAACACCAGTCCCATACTGCTAACACTGGAATTTCAATAATGTGGACACATACAGAGAGAGAGCTATTAACCTTGCTGGGGGGCGGGGGGTGGAAAGGCAAAGGAGAATAATCTGTTTTGGCTCTGTACTGAGGACACTAGCCTTTGAAAAATAGATTACATTTTCATTTTGCAAGTGCTTGCTCTTATCTACACTAGACCACCACCTGCCCAATTCATATTCCCACCCTGCTTATAAGAAAACACATACTGGTTTTGGCTGTGACAGAGCCAGTAGTTCCTCATGTGATGTTGTGGGTTGGATTTTGTGATGAAAACAGTGTTGATAACACAGAGATTATTTCACTATTGCTGAGCAGAGCTTACTGGTGTCGAGGCTTTTTCTGCTCCTCACACTGCCCTGCCAATGAGCAGGATGGTGCTACAGAAAAGGCTGGGAAGAGGCCAGCTGCGATAGTTGACCCAATGGACCCAAGGGATATTCCATACCATACAGCATCATGGTCAGCAGTAAAAGGTGGGGGAAGAAGAAGAAAAAGGGGATGTTTGGAGTAATGGTATTTGGTCTTCCTGTTACACGTGACAAAGCCCCAAGTGTCTGGAGATGGCAGAACACCCACCTGCCCACAGGACGTAGTGCATGAATTCCTTGCTTAGCAGAGCAGCTTTTCCATTATCTGGTAAAGTGCCTCTATCGCAACAGTTTCCTCACTTTTGCCCTTCCAATTTCTCCCACTCTGGTGAGTCAGTGGTTGTGTGAGGCTGAGCTGACAGCTGGAGCTTGCCCACAACTCAGTGTCACTACAAATCTCCCCACTTTGTGCCTTGCTGCAGCTACATCTTCCAGGAAGCAAAGACACCTGGCCTTGCCTGCCCTGGCTAACATACCTCAGCAAAGAAAGCCTAGGAGGGCATTTGATTGCTGTCTACCAGCATGCCACAGCAGAGGCAGGAAGGCACAAATAGCAGAGAGGAAAAGGCAGCATAGCTGCTAAGGTCAGCATCAAGCCCCTGTGTACGAAGCAGTTGCGATGATGTCCAGGTTGGAATTGAAAACACATGTCCTGACAACTCCACCAAAACCATCAGAAAACACCTTCCATACAGGAGAAACCGAAAGCAAGCATTCGGCCTTTAGAAGAAGAAACTTGCTACTTCTACAAAAGGAATTGTGTAAGAGATGAAAAGGCAGAGAACTGGAAAGTGACTCAGGAAGTCTCACTGATCTGCTGCCAGGGAAGGCTCAGACAGCAGCCCAGAGCACAGGGAGCTCCCTCTCCTAGGTACCTTCAGCTGGTGCAGTCAGCTTCTAAGTAGGAAGAGAAGAAGAAATTTATCTCAAAAGTTTATTTTGATGTTGGGGCCCATAAACCTTAAAACGGGTGTATTTTATCCTCTGCACCTCAAACCATACCTAAATAATAATAATAACAATAAAATAAAGAAGAATGGTGCTCTTAGAGAGATCAAATAAATATTTCCTTTCAAAAAGGTGTAATTTATCTCCTATATATGTTCATCTACAAGCCCTGGTACTATTTTGATACCTCAAAGAAAAGAACCCTGGGCTTCCAAGTATTCATTGCTCTGTCTTAAAACACCTTCTTGTTAGGATAGTACAAACACAACTGTCTTCAGGAGGGTCCATTTCCCAGCACTGACTGGGGAGAAGTGCTAGAAAATTAAAATTGACTGGGGTAACCAGTTAACCAGTGCATGACACAGAAAGAAGAAAATCAAGTGGACAGACCCAGACACAGTCTTCCCTGTCAGAGTGGGCTATTAGAAAACCTAGTAAGGAAGATAATAAAAAAGGACTTCACTGGCAGTTAAGGTGTGAAAATCTTAGCTCCTAGCTAAACTATTATACTTAGTAATCTGTCTTCAAGTGAATTACAACTCACTTAATTTCTTTGGACTTCAGAGGAGTGCTAATTCCCAAATTCATGGGTGAACCACATTAACGAATAGCTCATAAATCACCGTAATTATTTCCAAAGTTGCTCTCCTCTGTAGCCCTTAAACCAGAAGATGTCATTTTTATTTTAGCCAAATATTCTTCACCAGTGTTCTCAAACCACCCAGGAGTGGAGCTGTGACTCACGCATAGTGCTGAGCCTGTAGCTGCTTTCACCTGGCTGCTCTGGTCTTGCGGGGGGCTTGCAATGCTGAGGGAGCCAAGGACTCTCCAGGAACTGTACACACACAGTGCTCAGCCATTACGATCAACTTTGGAAGTGGGAGTTGAATTATTTAGTCTACGGGTTTCTTGTTTTGCTTTGAAACATAATGTTCAGACAAAGACTTTCCTGGGCTTTGCAAACAGAGAAAGGTAAAAAGGTGGTAAGATAAAGTTTTAGCTTGCCAAATGAAATTATGGTCTTATTAAAAAACAAGCAAGTTTGACTAATGAGAACCCAATGACATCATAAAAACATCTTCGTTTCCTTCAGTAGATTAAAGGCCGTTCATAAATGAACTCTGAAAAATAGTAAAATTAGAGAAAGGTAATGTAAATATCAGGGCACGTTCTAAAGAAATAAAGCTGTGTTCAAGGCAACATAGAAGCACTCAGACCAGCACCAACATTTACTGAATACTCTGCTCATTTCTCCCTTTGATACTCGGGTGAGGTTTTTTTTCCTGTAAGTTGATGTAAACTTTGAAGTTGCGCACAAGATCTTGAAAGAAATACAGAGTGTAACCAGCTGCTACATATGATTCTCTAGCTAGTGGCTGCCATGTATATTACATTTAGAAAGCATAAAAGAGAATAGGTCGAGCGATGTAAACTGCCAGCAGGGAAAGTCTTTGAAAACTTATACAAGATAAAAGCATCTGTAGTCTCAACACTAATACTCTGTAGTCCAGCACAATGATAAAAAACAGCGGCCACTGGAACAGCTGGAGTCCACTGAAAGGGAGCAAAGCCAGCATTTGAACACAAGTCATAGCTCTGACTATGCTCAAGTTGTCTGAGATACAATTTCACATCCTCAATAACCCTCTTGCAACAGCTAGTCCACAGAGGAACCACCTTTTTTAGGAGGGCTAGAAACTGAAGGGCCAGAGAACTGTACAAACAGGGTGTTACCGAGTTGAAACCATCAGTGACACGGATACAACTAAATGAAATGCAACTTTTGTTCTGTGAAATGGAGTAAAATTGTGTCATCTGTGTCAAACGCAATGTATTCAGCAGGCCTTAAACTACACACACACAAAGGGCCCACCTTAATGTGCTCCTTGCAAAAACACCTTGCCCATGGAAAAACTGCAGAGATGTGAGACAGTAGATGAGCCTTTCCAGGTGTGTCACTGAAAGTGACCAGTCACAACTGCAACAAGGAAATACAAAGGGAGTGGTATGTAACACACCCCAACAAAACAAAACAAAGCAAAGAAAAAAATCCTTGAATAGGTCACTGCAACCCAGGTAAGTGTTTGGTGAATGCAATGAAAAAGCAGTTTATCAAAACGTAATAAGAATTGCTAATGGAATTGCTCTGGTTTACATATCCATCTTCTTTCCTTGCTTTCAAACTGTTTTTAAACACTCATCCTGATCCATCTCATAGAGGAGAAAAGAGAGGAATTCTGTCAATATTGTACTTAAAATCATGCACAAAATTTAATAGCTCTATGACCTAAAGTAAATGTCATTTTTACAGCTAAATTACAGAACCACATAACCAGTGAAAATGTAATTTATTTTATAACTGATGAGTGGATATTGTAATTCAACTAACTGTAATCCACAAACTGCTGGGTTTTGCAGCTAAAAATCAGCAGACTTCAATACAACCAAACTGAATTCTGTGGAGAGGACAAAAACATCTTCCTGTGTGAGCTCTACCTGTATACAGATTATGCTGTTAAGTACCGGAACGGAGTCAGAAAGTCTGACAACCACTGAGCAGCACCAACCTAGCACATGACACTACAGAAACACAAAAAATTGGAGAATTCGGAGAACAAGAACAAAAAGATTCCTAAGGGCTCAAGAACTGGATCCATAATGGAAGATCAAGAGTTGACTACATACCAGATTAAATGAAAGATGACATTAATGGTTCAAAATAATATCCTGAAGTAATCAAAACACCTCAAAAAATAATTTGTGCATGCAAAATCAGTAACTGCTACAAGGAATGGAAAAAGGATCTGAAGTTAATGGATGTTCTTTAAAAACACAAGCTTGTCCCCCACATTTTCTCTTTGTATCCTCTACGAGGGAAGAAAAAGATCGAGTTTCATATATCCCAGGATATAAGAAGAAAAAGCAGAAGAGGGAGCTGATTTTCTGAGAACAAAACTGTGTATCTGTGGAATAATGAAATAGTAACTTTTTTATCCAAAAAGTTTTTTATCCAAAGTCTCCTATCCACCTGTAGGAAAGTGTTAGAAGGCAAGAGGATGCACTTCAAAGATTCCTGGGTCATAAACAGGAAGAGAGACTAGAATTTTGCTTTCAAATTTTGACTTCAAATTTTGTTTTATTTTAAAATGGGAAACTACCCACAGTTACAATAATTTGCATATCCTAAGGGAAAAAAACCCACTAATTTTTCTTACACTATTGATTCTATTGCAATTCATCTACACCGCTGATGATGTAAAAACTGTATCTGGGAAAAGCTGTTTAACAAAAAATAACAAGGCAAATGACACTGCACACTCTCAAGGTCAATAAAATAGCCGAGTCAGCTTTTGTAATTTCTGTATTTCCAGACTTTTTGATCAAGCAGAATAGAACACTGGAAAATGTTACCTGACTGTAACAGTGAGGTATTTGATCATATCCATTAAGATAAAGCCAGATCTCCTTCCTGTCAGCAATTTTCAAGATTTCTGACTAGCTAAGGATGTTCATTTTCCATGAGTTTAAAGTGGTTTATTCATCATCATTCAAGTTTCTCAGTGTATTTTTTGGATAAAAATGTATTTTAAAAGTCTATAAAGAAACAATGACCTTCCAGTTTGTGATATCATTTGCCTCTTTTGGCAGGGTCATTTTGAACTGAACAAAATCAGCTGTTGGTTTCTTTTCAGACCTTTCCTATCGTCTATTGCAATTCCTTCCATATAACTCATGAGCGAAATGTCTGCAACTCCATTTCATCAAGTACCCCTTACGCCTGCTCCCGAGCACAAGGGCAACTTACTGCAGGGTCAGATTTAAGGGCTAGATCTTAAATCTGAATAAACAAATTTTGCTGAGGATCAATCTAACAGGGAGTTCTGTTAAATACTCATTGTGAAAAGCTTCAGTTTATCTGTTTCTCCCAGTGCCTGTCCCCTCCATGTTCACCTTCTCTGAGGCATGGTAAGAAGTCAGCACTTCACAGGTTTTGCGTAAGAAACCCCAAATTAAAAATTAATTTCTGATGAGACATTCCCATATTTAACAACACATCTGGTAAGTAAGGTAAAAAGTAAGGTCTGAAATTACCTACACTACACGAAGACCAAGCAATACCAAACTTCATTTGAAAAAGAAATCTGTGTGAAAAAAGAAATTATACATTCAGTAAATAATAAACACATCAATTTTGTTAGTCAGTTAGTCAGCTGGCTCCAGCGTATGTTGACAACCACCTACAGAAAGTACACAATGGTTTCAAGAAATGCTATTTTGAGAGTAAATCTTCCTCAAGAAAATGTCATGAGCAGATGTTTAAAAGAAATTTTAAATCCTTTTAGTCATGAAGAAAAAGTAAGGGCTTGGTAAAAAAAAAAAATAAATGCAATACTCAAGACAGACAGCAATTTGAGAAACTCTCAAAGTGGAGAGGTCAACATGATTTGTATTCCCACTACTGTGAGGCCCTGTTTTCTGGACAATTCTAGCATCAGCTGGACCTCTAAGAAAAAAAAATGCAGCTTTTACGATGAGGCAGAGAATAACACCCATGGAAACCACTTCCAGAATGGTTTATCTCTACTACGGTAACACTACTTAAATGTTACGGCTCGAAGAACGAAGGAAGTTTACGTGGCTGCAGTTCGCAGGCTTTGTAAATGCCAGATGATCAGCAAAATGCAGTAGTCACAGAATCTGCATCTAACTGGAAAAACTCAGTAAAAAGTATTCAGAGATGCAACTGAGGATCCAGCCCAAGCACTACCTTCAAAAACAGATCCAAAGAAAGTGCAGGTGCCTCCATATCTTGATTAGAAAAGGAAAACGACTGAGATAAAGCCCACATGGTTGTTATCTGTGCCATGGGGGATTATCTCCATTTCCAGCTACCAGAAGACTGCTACAGTGAAATGAGGCTCCTCTACAGTCCTCAGAGGCAGAACATGTTATTTTTTTACACATAATTTCTTTGGCCTCAAACAGCGGGCACAAGTGGATGCCACTGTGTGTTCTACCATGCTGAAAGATGGAAGATAGATTCTGGCTAACTTCTCCCGTGCAAGGACTGGTTTTGAGCGAGGCCCGCATTAGCAGGAATTAGGAGGTGTTCCCCACAATGATGACCTAATTCAGTCAGCAGCAGGAACGACAGAAGGAGGCAAGCCACAACACTGCAAAAACAGAGAGTGTGTAAGACAATTTCAGCAAGATTGTCTAGAAGAAGAATATTCTATTATTTGCCACACATTCCTAGTATTCTTATGCACAGTAAAGCATATCTGTCATGCATTCACTGATGAACAGGATTGTATTCTTTGCATATGGTACATTCATGCAAAAATAAAAGTTACATTTATCACTCTGTTGATGACCTTTCTTGCTTAATGAATGTGGAAAAGAGCTGCTATAAACATGCATTTATCATCAGATGGGAAATTATTAAGTGCCATGAATACTGCTAAGCTAATACTCAACAGAAGTCTCCAAAGTACACAAAGGGGGTATCTTCTAAAGAATGAGAGCAGCTGAAAATTTTGAGACTGACTTATTTGACAACAAGCACAGAAAATGGCTGCTTTTGTTCAGGAAGGAATATCATCAAGAGAGAGAAGGAACTGGGGAAATGTAGGAAAGAGGTTAGCGGCTGGAAGAGAACTGAAATGCCACAGGAAGAAGGGGAGACAAAGTCACCTAAATGGAAATGACATTTCCATTTGTTACAGAAATAGTACAACAGCTTCCATCAATTAATTATTTCATGCATTAAATAGGCAGCCCATTTATTTTACTTCTTACTAATCAATTAAAGAGTTATCACTTGCAACACCTTTAACAAGATAGTCCCATACTTAAATGGAATAATTTTAAACAGTATTTTGCAAGACATATTTGTTTTTTATTATTTCTTTCAATTTAAATAATTTTTCTCTTGGAGTATTTAAGGAAAAAATCACAGTAAAATATTCAAACTAGCTATGCAACTACTTTTTTAAATCTGACTTGAAAATGTAATTTCTCTAAGACTTTTACTAAAGAAACATCGCAAAGAAGTTACTGTATTGGACTGATGCTTCACCTTAGACAACTTAGGGAAAATATGGAAGGGATGACAAGATTCAGAAAAAGCTGTTCTAGGCAAAATCTTTCTCCACTCTTGACATTTATTTATTATTCATTCCCCATCACCTCTCCCTATCTGATGACACAGCTTACAGACTGCATGCAGTTTAAGATGTAGTTTGAAGTTGCTGGCAACTCTCCTATGATAGTTTCCAATCGCCACATAAAGAAAATCCACAGCTTAGTCCATTCTTACACCTACAGAGAACAGGTAACTGGATCAGCATCTGTTAGAAAGCAAAAAACCAACACCAGAGTTGGTGTCAGCAGGAATGAACACAGGAACCGCTATGCACATCCTTCAAGAATTTTATTGTAATCATTTCCAATGCTCACTATTATCTCTAACCATCAGTAGAACATACAGTCAGCTGCAGCCTGAAGTAGCCCATCCCTTCTGTCCTTAGCTAATGTGAGAAGCCGAAGCAGGAAGAGTTCTGACCTTTTATGAGCTTTTTCTCCCCAGGGGTAACCCTCAGTAGCACTCACCTTTGGCTGTACCTTCAGGCAACATTAAGGACTTGTTTCAAGGTACTCAAGTCCACATGTGCTCAGTCCACTGGGGATCTCAGCACCCAGCACCAGTAACACACCACCTGTTGAGCTCTTCATGTTATACCACTGTTGTCAGCCTACTGAGGTAACTTTGCAGGACCTCCTTTGGTGTGACTGCATTTGGATCTTCTCTATTCTACCTCCTGAGTGCTGTCTCCTGCTATTTTCAACTTAAAAAAAAAAAAAAAGCCTATTCTTTAGGCTATTAGTTACAC